>SEYY01024844.1:90000-102500 GCA_009176605.1 Armadillidium nasatum | reverse complement strand
TGAGGGCCTTAAATAAATGCAATCTGGTATGTACTTAGGAAAAATTTATTGAATACATTATGCACTGATGATAAATTTTATTCAACGAGAAGTAAAAATCAATGTTCGTCTATTTCAACAGATGAAGAAAAATGTTCTTTTACTCCTAAATATTGATGAACACTTTACTCTAATGAAGGTGGTGTTTAATCAATGATTTGAAGTTTTATATTTTGACTAATTATTTAGTCTCTGACATTTTCCTTTTATTTAGAAGAAAAAAAAATCTATATAAAATAAGATTATGAATCTGTTATAGGGTATCAAAATGTAAGCCCCAATCAGAGCTGTGGAAGATATTTTATTTTCAAATTGTCTGACTAATTTATATTCACAACCTTCCCATGAATTACTCACCCACAAAGATTATTTCATTTAAAAAATCTTCCACAAATAACATATATATATATATATATATATATATATATATATATATATATATATATATATATATATATATATATATATATATATATATATATATATATATATATATATATATATATATATATATATATATATATATATATATATATATATATATATATATATATATATATATATAAAAGTAATTAAAAAGCGCAGCAAAGTATCTTACTTGATGAGATAAATAAAATCCTTCAAGTTCTCCAGTAAGCTCTGCATACTTATCCTGGGCTTCCGTCCACGACATTCCTCTTTCTACGAGCACCGTGTGAAGCTGTGTTTTGGCTGATCCTGTTGCATGCTTGGAGATCCACGATTTGGTTTTAGTTTTGCGACATCCTTCCCCTCCAATACCAAGATCTGTTTAAAAGGAAGATCTTCAATTTCACATTCAATAATTACTTAGCTTAAACTGAAGATCTTTAAATCATAATTTTAATGATAATATGTAAAAGAAACGCAACGAACCTAAAATTCCTAAATCATATTTTCCAGTTCTTTTGGCTTGACTAATGATTGCTGCTAGGGTATCGGTGAAATAATTAAAGAAACGATTTTGAAGCTCTACAGGCATACCAAGTATTCTGAAAAGGGAAAAAAAATTAACATTTATTTACATAAATTACATTTAATTTTTTTTTAAAAGGCTTAAATATAAATTACATTTAATTAAAAATAAAAGCATGGACTTATTTATGCTGAGTTTTGTAAGTCTGAAAGAATCAATATTCCAAGACATGAAAAGTACACTATGACAAAAAAAAATACCTGTTTAGGAATTTGCTAATATTATTGTAATCTTTGTCTAATTGATGAATACTATCTTCCTTAAGAATGAGTCCCACACCAACAAGAGCATTCTGAATGTCAGCGAAAAAGTCTCCTTCATAATCTTCAGGTGGAGGAACTATAGGATGTTCATAACCCATCATAGTTTTCATAGCACTCTCGAGGGCAAGGCGACCGTACTTGTTGTCAATGTTAAAGCAAGACAGATCCCGAGATTCTGTTGCACGTCTGTCTCCATGTGTCAAAGCTCCCTAAAATCATTACATTAATACTCCAACCATTTATCAATTTAACAATCATATAAAGTTTAAAAAGGAATCAATCACTTACCAAACTTTCTAAACGTTTGGCAACAACTGAGGCAAACCTTCGCTCTCCTGCTAATTCTGATATAAGAAAAACGTATTCTGGAGCACTAACTTGGTTACTCCTGTGAGTTCGACCTAAAAATGAGGGGGGGAAATTGTTTAATATTAATCTCCAACATAAAGTCCAAATAATGGCTACAAACTAACCAATAAAATTTAAGTTTATATAGTATTTTAATGATACAAAATCTTACCAAATTGCTGAATAGCCCTATCAGCAGACCATGGAAGTTCCAGTGTAATATGAACTCGCCTTCTTTGGTTTTTAACACGACGATCACTTTGTAAAGATATTCCTGAAGATGCCGCTTCAGATATGATAGCAATATCTTTTTCACCGTTCATAAATCTTTCTTTTTCTATAAAAATATAAAGAAAAAGTTTCCGGTATATAGACTAAAACTGTTAAAGTAAACAAAAAAAATTCCAAAAAGCTTCATGACAACAATTTAGATTTAAAGAAACTGAAGTTATTTAAATTATAAATCGCATCACCTTAACTATAAATACACAAGAACAGTTATACTGTAACAGTAATACTCTTTCATAATTAATGAAAATGACGTAAAGCATATGACAAAAGAATTGTAGGAACAAATAGGTTTTTTTGACCTTATTACAACAAATACACAAGTATTAACTGAATCTGAAATTTAGAATTTGAATTTACTTTAATTTTTTAAAAATTTGAATAAGAAAAATGGCCTGAATGAAATTGGAACCTACATTTATAAGATCATTTACCTTTTATATTGAGTATTTCTAAAGGAACATCATGTTCTGATCTAGATTCATAAGAAATCTGACCATCATCCGATTGCACAACACGACCTTTTCTTCCAGTCATTTCAGCTACATTCTCAGGACCTCCCAGTTCATCGATCAACTGATCAAGAGTATTAGGGGGCAACTTTCTTCCCAAGGCTTCCACTTTTTTGAGTAAATCTGCCTTCATTTGACAAGCCCTATCAACGTGGTCCTTTTAAAATGTAAAAAAATTAATATAAGAAAATTAAAAGATTTTTTTGATTCTAAAATATATTAAAAACTTTCAAAAGAAATTCAATGATCAGTTTTCCCACTTTACTTACTAAAACTTAATTAATTACCTTAGGTGGCGGCGGAGGTCTCTCTCCATTTTCTTGTCTTTTTTTACCATTTTTCTGAGATTTAGGTTTTGCCGGTCTTCCTCGTTTTCTTTTTGAACCTCCCCAGACATCTGTTGGTAAGTATTAGAAAATTACAAAAATAACTGAGAAAAATATTTAAAAAAATCATTTTGTTGTAAATCTACTTTACCTTCTTCATCATCAAAATCACTTCCACCAGTGAATTCCGAAGATACTTCAGATGAATAATCATCTTCATCTTCCCCTCCACTTCCATCTACAGGAAAATTATAAAAATTTTAAATGGAATAATTTTTTGGTATTTATGAAAAAAATTTTTAGCATTCAAACTACACAACTTTCATACTTTAAAAAATAAAAAATAAATTTTATTTTTATATAAATAATAAACCAAACAATTAAAAACTCACCTAAATTTTTTCCTTTATTGATAAACGAGAAGCATAAAAAAAATATTATATATAAAAATTTTCATGTTATAATGGTTAGCGGATATATGCTTATAAATAAAAGGGGAAAATAGGAAGAGAATCCTAATGAGAAAATTAGCAAGGAAGAAATTGAGTACGAATCGAGAGTTCATACTGACGATGAAAGGAAAATTAATCATTTCTCAGCACATTTATGGAAAGAAGAGAGAAAAAACTGGATGAATGAAGAAAAAATGCTGTAGGGATGGTGGGAGGGAGAATATATATATATATATATATATATATATATATATATATATATATATATATATATATATATATATATATATATATATATATATATATATATATATATATATATATATATATATATATATATATATATATATATATATATATATATATATTAGGGAATCTATCCTTCTCTCCCGATTTCCTTTATGGTTGTTCTATAGCAGTTGTAGTAGACGGTCACCGTTCTTCCTTTAAATCTATAAATAGTGGTGTTCCTTAAGGATTCTGTCCTATCCCCAACTTTTTCTAATTTTCATTAATGACCTTCTCTCTGTTGCTTCGTCTCCTATCCACTCCTATGCCGATGAGTCCACCTTTCATTACTCCTTTCAATTTTAAAGACGCTCCTCCCAAGAGCAGTTAATTGTTGCAACGGCGGCCTTGGAGCAACTTACCTCGGATCTTTCTCGCATTTCCAATTGGAGCAGAGAAAACATGGTCGTTTTCAATACCTCAAAAACTCAATTCCTCCATCTTTCTATTCGACACAACCTTCCAAACAACTATGACATCTTCTTCGAAAACACTCTACTCAGACTTTAATCTGTCCTTAATATCCTAGACGTTACTTTTTCTCGTGATATTTATTGGAAGGATTGATAGCATTACTTTTCTTTCTAAACAAGCTTCTAAGAGGTTGGGTGTTGTGAGGCAACTTCGCGATTTTTTTTATAGTGTTGTTCGCCCCCTGTATGGAATACACCGCATACCTCCTCCATTGAGAAGGGCTCGTGCGACACGACTTTCTACACAGTCTCATCCTTTCTCTATTCAACTCTCCAACCTCAGATTTAACTGCTATGCTCATCTTACATGTACTCTACTGGTAAAGTCTGGAACACACTCCCTTTATCCGTTTTTCAAACTTCCTTTGACTTACACACTTTTAAGGCCGTGTACCGGGTCACGTCGTCAGCCATTAGCGACCAGATTTCTGACATTTCCCCAACTCTGGTGGAAATAGGTAGGCCTCTGGCCTTTGCCCACCAGAGGAGACATTAAAAATATTATATATATATATATATATATATATATATATATATATATATATATATATATATATATATATATATATATATATATATATATATATATATATATATATATATATATATATGGATATGCGTTTATGGATATCAAGTAACGACCCAATGACTCAAAGAATGGCTCAATTTCGTACATTCTGACGTTGGAAGCGTAGCAAGTAACGCCATCCTGTTGAAAATAGAAAATATGTCATCCAAATGATTTATGAACACATTGAAGATGTTCATATACAAATTTTATTAACTTATAACTAGTACTAGGCTGAGAGCTAGTGGGACACCCTGTAGTATCTTCAGAACATTAATTTTAAAAATTTTAATATGTGAGAACATTGTCAGACATGCAAAATTCTAGTACTTTAAATTTAGAGCTCTTAAGTTATTATGCAGAAACAATCTTTTCTCCAGTTTCTGGGGTAATTCGTTGTCGTTATGCAGTGTATATTTAGCCCCCGGCCACTACTAAATACCATTTCACTTTCAATAGAAGGTGGAGTACAGATATTTATAAGCCAATATATGTAAATTAATTGGCAGAAAATTAACGATAACTATTGAGAAAAATATGCCGATGACGATGAATCATCCCATCACTAGTATATATATATATATATATATATATATATATATATATATATATATATATATATATATATATATATATATATATATATATATATATATATATATATATATATATATATATATATATATATATATATACTCGTACGTTAGGAAAAAGATTCTGTAATGTGGAAGATATGCCGATGACGATGAATCATCCCATTACTAGTATATATATATATATATATATATATATATATATATATATATATATATATATATATATATATATATATATATATATATATATATATATATATATATATATATATATATATATATATATATATATATACACTCGTACGTTAGGAAAAAGATTCTGTAATGTGGAAGATAGTTTAAGGGGAAAAAATAAAGACGACGTAAACGTTAATGGAAAGGTAAGATGAATATTTTAAAATAAATTAAATAAATAAAACATAAAACAAGTAGTTTTATCTAATTAATAGAATAGTTGACAAAACATATTTGTATTGCTCATAAACAAATTATGAAGCTGAAGCAATATACCTAAAAATGAGCCTAACTGTACAATAAATAAGCTATCAAAAAATTAAGTTAATAAACATTACAGCCAAAGTAAATAACGATAACAATTCTAACTGCATGAATATTTTTAATTTATTATTATTATTTTGTTTCATAATTTATAAAAGTAACTATTTTGAATTTTCTAACGTTCTCCCTTTTTTTTTTAATCTGTATATGCACTGCTGTAAATCGTAAGAAAATATTTGATAATTTTACCTGTTGCATCAAAGTCTGAATCGGAATCATGATCTGATGTTGCTTCTTTATATCTTTTTTTAGCTTTCTGTGCAGCCTGACGTACTGTAATAATAATAATGATAATAAATAAACACCATAAAACTATTGGGCATAATTAAAATATCACTGAGTCATTCATACTTCTTTTTCTCTAACTACTATCAAATTTGCCCGTTGTTTAAGGTGTATTTACAAACAATGAATACCTAGCAAAAAAAATTTATTAAGAGCTTTCGTAAATCCTTAATTATGTTACACTACATTTAAGGTTAATGTCACACATACATTCAAACTCGCATTAAAACGATAAATCTTTTGAGGATTTAAAAAAATAAATAAATAAATTTAACATCCAATTGCTATTAGATATCAAACTAACCTGGCTTTCGTTTCGATCTTGAACTTGTGTTATTTGTAACTTCTTCCATTATTTCCTTAAATTCTTTGCTCGTTTCAGATATACCTAAAATTTTGCTTATTCTACTCCTGTCAGGCGCCGGGAAATGTTTTTCTACCAAGGTCTCCAAAACGCCTAAAATTTGGTAAGAAAATATTAAGTTCCTAAAAATAAAAAATTCAAATAATGTTAAGGATGAATCCGTTTATAGATCATATACACTATCTTACCATAGACACTGTATAAAAATTACCTTTAGCAGTTGAAACAAAGTCCGTTAATTCGCCATCATCCTTCTCAAGCTGTTCCAGAGTTCTGGCTTCTCCTGTAGATTGCAAACCGATAACAACGCACCTATTCGTTTTAACGGCATCACGAGAAAGTCTGACAGCGTGTTCCACCTAAACAATGTTAATAAAAAAATTTAAATATCACGTAAATTTCAAATTAAGAGTTAGAAATTTTGTTCAAGAAAACAGGCAAGATAAAAGTATGATAAAAAGATAAAACTCACTTTCGACCCAATACAAAGGTATTTGAAAAATCTTTGGTGAGAAGACCAAAACTGTCCCCACATAGTTTTCTTCATCCCTTTCTCTGCATTTATGAGTTCAGAGGCCTCTTGAAACTTTTGCCTTGCATCCACCCACTAAAATTAAAACCTTCATTTAACATTGTGAAAATAAATTGCCTTTTTTAAAACTAGAAATAACAGTGAATAATAATGTTAATAAAATTCTTGAACAGATGTTAAAAGCATTAAAACACTCATTTAACTATTTTGACTGTTCAGATGCCATGCAATGTACTACTTACCAGCTTAACAGCATCATCGTACATCTTCTTAAAATCTTCATCTAAAGGAACTTCTTCAATTCTAAATGAAACTCCATGAAAACTTAACTGACGTGCTATATACATGCCTCTTAATTTCATATCCATGGCAACTATTTCCATAGCACCAACTCCTCTAAAATAATATTGCATTAGTCATAATATATTTTGGTTTCATTTATATGGATACAAAAACACAAACACAAACTGTAAGCATTTATAGCAGAAGATAAACTATTTCTTTTTGCAATACCTTTTCTCAACAGCAGAAACGAAATCAAGAAACTCTTTGAATGCAGTTCCTTTGCCCCATATGCCTAGTCTAACCATGTATGCCATATTTTTAGGTTCGGATGCACCAGTTGCTGAAGCATACACAACTCTTGCCTTTGGTAATTTGTTCTGCAGTTCTAAAACTGTCATGCCTGTTTTTGTTGGCTTACCAGATCCAACAGGGCAAAGATTTTTGGCTCTATGACATTCATCAAAAACAATCTATGAATGACAAAATAAAAAAAATTTAAATAGAAATACAATGTAACTAACCTAAATATATACATATTATAGGACAAAACTAAAAATATTTACAATTTCACTCAACAAATAATTAAAAATACATGGTACATTTTGCAAATAATAAATTATAGAATACTTACGCAACCTTCAAAATCTTCTCCACACCAACTAAGAATCTGTTTTAACCTAGTTTTATATTTTCCTTGACCAATTGAACTTTCTCCAATGAGAGCTGAATAAGTTGCAAACATAACACCTTTTCTAACATTTCCATTAACATCTGAATTAATTTTAGCGTATTTCATTTTACTTAAGAAGTGAACAGGAATGTGTCCAGCTCCTATATCTTTTAGATCCCTTTCAGCATCATATTTAAGATCATTTGAAACAGAAATCCAAATAGATTTTTTCCTATCTTTTATAAAATTTTCTAAAATAATGCCAGCTATGGTTCTTCCTTTTCCGACACCTGCACCATCTCCAATGAGAAAACCTGCCCTATTTCCATCAGGCAAGAAGTGTTCATGCTGTTGTGCTGCATATGTTATACTTTCAAGCTGCAATGCAGATAATTTGCCACTATCCATAGCGTCTTCAGGAATAGACATTTCATACCAAACGTCCGGGGGTTCAACTGAAGACATAGATGCTGTCTCAACAACAGGGTCTGGATGCTTTATACCGACTTTCACTGAAAGAAAATAATGAACTGATACAATTGAAAAAATAAACATCTAAATAATCATATAAAGCTGAATATTTTTTTTAAAACCAGGGGTTTGCTCCAAAGGCAAGATCGCTTTGATTTCATACTATGCATAATATTCTCCAATCCAGAAACCCTTTTATTTAAAAAAAATTTTTTTTAGTTATATTGTATGCTTTGCTTTCAATGTCCAAATGTTAAGACTTAAATTACTACTAATATAACATTACCAGGGAAATAATAAATAGGGTGGCAAAATTAATACAAAGAAACTACTTTAATCAATCTCAGAAAATTAATTATTGAACTAATTTGTTATCATTCTAAATATATATTAATTGATTTTGGCACCTACAGTTCCATAAATATAAACAAATTCCTTGCGAATGAATGAAACAAACTTACATTTAGTTGGCATATAATCTGCAAAGGTTTCTGCAACACCCATATCTTCATCCTCATCATCTACTTCTTCAGCTGCTGGCTGTGCCAACATCAAAGGATTAACAGACATTCCCATCTAATTACATGAATGGATACAAGTAAATTAATAGCAACTTTTATTCACACGCACTATATATATATATATATATATATATATATATATATATATATATATATATATATATATATATATATATATATATATATATATATATATATATATATATATATATATATATATATATATATATATATATATATATATATATCACAGATGACCCACTTTTCTAAGCTTCCTAATGTGCATACAGTCAGTTTTTTTATGAACTTCCTGTCAATCCATGATGATCAACTACCTTTTTAATTAATGTTTAAACCTTTATAAAAGCAAGGTTTTCGATACCAACCTTAGCCCCTAAATCATTAGTAAAACGTGTGATTGTCTTTCTCAATCAAAAGGTTTTCAATGGTTTTCTTTCCATTCAGAACCCTATTTACTTCCACTGTGCACCAATCCATAATTTAAAGTTTCTCTATAATAATCTTCCAGGAATTAATAATATCTAGGTTCACCTTCCAATCAAGCTAATAATAAACTATTTTGATATATCAACATCTGATACTGGTCTCAGGATATGACAATATACTGCTTACAAACATAACTCTCCCTCACTCATTTGGAAAGTCACAATGAAATTGCAATCAAAACGTTCTTACATGGCTTTAACTGCTGACATTAAATTCATACATAATGTACCTCTCAGGAAGTCCATGCAACCTACAATATTGTTTTGTCTTCAATGTTCCCTTTCTTCACTAATTACATGTTTACAACCAACATTTGCACCTTAATACTAAATTATAAAACCTTTTCCATTTTTCCACAACTCCTTCCAAAGTAATATAATCTCAGTCCTTAACTCTTTTCTTTTTTATAATACTCTCTCTTAGACTTTAAAAAATAAAATTTGATAGGCTTAAAAGTGATCTTTTAAATATTAAGGGTGCCAAAAATTTTCCCTTGGGTTTATTAATATTCAGCTTGCATGAGAATGTTACATTTTTTTAAATTGAAATAATAAGAATAGAACAAATGAAATAAAGGATTCTCAAGTCAGTTTGATTGGATATCTTTTAATCAATAGCTAAAGTAATTTCATTCTCAATTGTCACATATATATTTAAGTATAAGGGGTGGAAAAAAATGATATGGAAATAATGATGGATTACGTAAACAGAGGAAAAGGATAAAAAGACAATGAATCAATAATAAATAACATCATACAATAAATTGATAAATGCAAAGTCCATAGCAATGATTAAACAAAATAAAAGATTTTCTTTAATAAAGCTGAAAGTCTTGATGACCTATCTCTATCACACTTTTTTTTTTTTTTAAATAAAAGTGGTGATTATTGTTAGGATTTTTAACAAAAAGATGATGGTGTTATTTTAATTAATTTTTTAAATATTAGGTAAGTAGTCCTTTTCCTCACTGGATGGCGCGCGTAAGGCAAAATTAATTTCTTTTGTAGAACTTTGAACTCATTATAACAATCTAAAAATATCTCAAACTTAAGAGTACACAAATATTTACTTAGGTTACAAACTTTAAAGCATCTAAGTAATACAACCTAAATTTTTTGATTTTTTAACACCTATAAATTTTAGTCAGTAAAATTCTACATGTAAGGATAAATAATATACTATAGCATTTACAAAAACTTTTTCACCTCATATAACATACAAAATTTTAATGATCTAAGTTCTAAAAAAAAATAACCAACTACAATACAAACATTCTGAATACATCAATCATATCTACCTCATTAAATTAATAAACTTCACTGTTACATTCTGAATACAGTATCGATTTATATCTTCATAATAGTTCCAATTAATCACATTCCCTCCTCTTCAAATTATTCAAGTTCAACCTTTCCCATTCTCCGCATTTTCATTACCCCTCCAAGAATTATTTTCATTCTTCCTCCCTAATTTTTACTTTTTTTTTTTTTTTAATAATAAATAATAATAATATTAGTTTTCTTTCCATGTTCATATTGGTATTTATCGATTACATTACCCTTATGGTTCTTCCCCCTTCTCCTGAACTTCTTTTTCAAGCTTATACTTTATCCCTTTCTAGTCTACCTGAAAATTTGATTTCTATATGGTATTTCTTAACTTCCTGTTGCTCTTCAGGATTTTCATTCTTGATTATAATCATTTCTCAAACTCCTCACTAGGATCTTCTCATTTGCTCTAATCTTCTATCAAACATTTATAAAAAGTTCTCTATTTAAGGACAATCATCTTACATAAATCATAAATGTTTCCAGTAAAAGGATATAAATATTAATAATAAAAGCAGTAATTATGTCACAGTAATATATATATATATATATATATATATATATATATATATATATATATATATATATATATATATATATATATATATATATATATATATATATATATATATATATATATAATTGATAGGGAGAAGGAATATTAAAGGCTTGTTAACTTAAGAATAATATACTGTGCAACACAGGACAAGGCAATTTGGATAAGGAATAGCTAACTTTGTGGGGTTATGGTGGAGGATTGAAGAATCAAAATTCTCACTTACCATGTGAGGTTGAGGGGGTGGGGGTGTTGGAGCATAATACTTCATCATTTCCATGAAATTTGCAAGCTATGAAAAATGTGGGTTATTGAAAGGTAAAGGTAAACATGATTGAAGATCAATTAACAGTAATGAAACTACATATTGTGATTAACTCTGGTTAAGAAGGTATTAGTGAATTAGATTACAGTATTAATAATTCGCATGGCATTCATCTTTGAATTTTCAAAGAAAGTCAAAAAAAAAAAATAAATAAATAAATATTTATGACACATATTTAGTTGGTATTTAAGTGATTAATAGGTAACTGCTAAAATCTTAATTTCCGTCAGCACCTCAAACACCTTTTCTCCCCACTCCAAAAGAAGTAACGATTCACTTAACAATTCCTGCACAAACTCTTAATATAAACATTCTAGCCTTCATAAGCATAAAGAAGAAACTTTTTGTCAATTAGCTCCTTATATGTCAAGATTTACACCTTCAAGACAATCCGCTATCATAACACACATCTGTAACTATAACATATTTTGCAGTTCCTGAAGGTTCAGCCACATTATCACAATCATTAAATTATTTCCAACCTCTCATGTCCTTCACTCACCAGGTCTGCTAACAGTATTTTTTGAGCTCTTCTCTTTTATTTTATTAGATATACCCACTGAATTATGTCTTCAATATATGTCCTAAAAAATCCTTTCTAATAAACTACCTTACTCATTACCTTCAAAAAATATTTTTTATCTAAAATTGCTAGCATACAATACACAAATGTCCTACCGCAAGTTTTACTCGAGTATACAGGTGAATTTTTAACCTGATACCTGTATAGTTAAATCTCAAAATGTACTATATGAAGAAAAGTGAGGAACCCCGGTTCAATAGGAATTCAAGACGATCATATTACTATAAATCAGGTCTGCAGAGCCTGCAAATATATTTGTGGCTCAGATTCTGTCTCCAACATTTCAAAATTGCCTGGTTCAGACCCTAATGCTTTAAAATTATCCAGCTTTGGTTTTTCAATTATGCATGAAATCTTTAATTCTGGGT
>SEYY01024844.1:77500-87500 GCA_009176605.1 Armadillidium nasatum | reverse complement strand
AGCATTTTAATACATAATTTCAATAGCTAATTATGAACCACTAAGTTGTTTGAAAGATAAATTTGAAAATACAAGAATAACGATAACTCATTATATAATAGGAATTTTACTAACTTTACTAACCTGCTGCATCTGCTGGATCATCATTTGTACTATAATGGGATTAGACATGTCCAAACCCTGCCTTAGCCCAGCTCCCATCAGGGCTTGCATCATGGTTTGTTGGTTGAAGGCTGGATTCCCACCCATCATCCCCATGGCTGATAACATACCCATTCCTGCAAAAGATTCTAGAGATTATATAAATCCATTTTTGACCTTGTAGTACACCAGGAGTGAATAACAAATCTTTCACTTGTCACTTATCAATTTTTTTGATACAATAAAAATTGTTCATAGGTTTTGTGGAAATTTTCAAACAGATGGATATTACAAAACAATAAATATTTTCATAAAAATGTGGTTAAAAGGGACATTAAATATAAACTAAAAATCGATTATATAAATTATTATATTAGAAGTAATAATAATCCAAAGTTTTTAGAAAAGATTAAACAAATCTTCGCCAGTTTTTTATCATCTATAACCCTAAAAATTAATTTCAAATCAGCCAAGAAGAAACCAATCTGTTATTAGATTCATTTTACAAGCAACCATTCATATATATATATATATATATATATATATATATATATATATATATATATATATATATATATATATATATATATATATATATATATATATATATATATATATTATATATATTATTAATATATATATATATATATATATATATATATATATATATATATATATATATATATATATATATATATATATATATATATATATATATATATATATATATATATATATATATATATATATATATATATATATATATATATATATATATATATATATATATATATATATATATATATATATATATATATGAAAGGGAAATATTTTAAAAGCACAAATGCTTTGTTAGACTATCAATAAAAACAGATTTTTTAAGTGTGAAATCCAAATATTTCAACAGAAATTTACCTATGTAGCGCTTAAATATACATTTAACTTTATTCAATGATTTTATCTATTACTGATTAGCACAGTTACTGATAATTACAATTTTCAATTGTCTAAAGGAATTACTGATATCAAAAAAAGCATAATTTGGCATATCCACATTGACAAAATAACTCAAAACAACTGGTTAACTTCTAATTCAATAATCAAAGACATTAATTACATTTACGCCAAAAAATAAATAAATAAAAAAAAAATAAATAAAAAAATAAAAAAAACCACAAATTGATAAGCAGCAGACTTATGAGTGAAGGGTAGGGATGGAGTGAAGTATCGGTATCGGTAAAAATTTTGGTATATGAATGGATAAAGTATCGGTAAGTTTCGGTACCGGTAAAATTTTGGTATCGCTCCATCCCTAGTGAAGGGCTTTGGAAAGCATCCCAAACACAGACTTGAAAGAAACCCAATTTAAAATAAAGAATCAGGATAAAGGATTTAATTCCTAGAAGCAAATATCTGAATATCTACAGTAAAAAAATATACAAAATATAGGTTGCAAATTATTATATCTTTCGCAATAAATGCTCTAATAAAACTTGTTATTAAGTATGTTTTAAAGCATTCTTAAATTGTTTAATTAAAGGGATCATTTAAGGATTCTACGACACAATGTCCTACTTGGAACAAAAACTTTCATTTCAGATACATTATAATTATGTGAATTATGAAGCATACACACAAATATATGCATTCTCCTCTACTACTTTCAGGTAGGAGAAAAATAATGCAATAACATCTTTACTGTACCTGAATTAAGCGCAGGATTGTACGCTAAACCAAGACCAGCCATGGAGACCGAGGGGTCTACTGCAGCAATAATAATAATATCAAATTTAGCAAAAGTACAGTAATATAGTTAATCTCTTTAAAGAATCATAGAAGCTGTGAATTTAATATATTATATATATATATATATATATATATATATATATATATATATATATATATATATATATATATATATATATATATATATATATATATATATATATATATATATATATATATATATATAAAATAGCTTGGGAGCTTTTGGGGCATTTTAAACTGCAAAGGCAGTGGGTGCCTATAAGATTGTTGATTTTCATAAAAATTGGAGTTTGACACTAAAACTCTTACATACAAAACATTAATATCAATACAAAAAAAAACTTTAACATACAAATTCTAACGACAATTTGAACTTATCATGGTCAATTTTTATAAATTATTGTTCATAACTCTATATTATATATATATATATATATATATATATATATATATATATATATATATATATATATATATATATATATATATATATATATATATATATATATATATATATAAACTAACCTCTTTGAGGGTACTGTTGCATACCATAAGGGTATGTTGGTTTTGATGCTGACAAAGCATGATGCATTAACCTCTGTTGATATGCAGCATTTTGTAGTCCATGGTTGACTCCTCCCATTGTAGGCAACGATGCCATACCATCTAGCCCTTGAAAATAATTGTACTTTAAATGCTAAGAAATAACCAATTTCCCCTTCTCTCTCTCTCATATATATAATATATATATATATATATATATATATATATATATATATATATATATATATATATATATATATATATATATATATATATTAGGGATGGAGTGAAGTATCGGTATCGGCAAGTATCGGCATATTTTCCGATACCAGTATCGGTATCGGCAAAATTTTTGGATAAGAGTAAAGTATCGGTATCGGTAGTAGTATCGGCATATTTTCCGATACCGATACCGGTATCGGTATCGGTATCTGGTAATTTTTAGGTATCGGTATCGGTAAAAATTTTGGTATCGCTCCATCCCTAATATATATATATATATATATATATATATATATATATATATATATATATATATATATATATATATATATATATATATATATATATATATATATATATATATATATATTATTTTATAAATATGAAAAATTTTCATACCTGATGAAGACAAAGCCGTACTTAAAATATCTTTCTTTAGATTGGAATTATTATTGGTCTGCAATGTACTTGCTGTTAAATTTGGTAGACTGGTTCCAGTTCCGCTTCCCCCAGAACTGGTTGTAGGAACATTTTTTTTAGGCTCTTCTTTATCACCTTTTAAAACATTTAATGTTGTTCCACCACCTTCAGAAAAAAATAAAATTTAATAGGAGCTGCAATTATCAATATATATATATATATATATATATATATATATATATATATATATATATATATATATATATATATATATATATATATATATATATACATATATATCAAATTATATATATATAGTAAGTTCACCAACTGGGAAAAACAATTCAGACCCAAATCAGTAATCAATGACCAACATGTCCCAATGCACTGTTTAAAGGTGTGCAAGTGAAAATAAGGAAAATAAAATACTACTACTACTAGTTGAGTACATGTAAGAACCATGAAAGCTGTTGAGTTTTGGATGAGAGCAGGAAGGAAACAGAATGAGAATATGTATGAATTAATCCCACAACCTCTTCAAAGGAGTAATAATTTGCAAATTGAAAAGTACAGCATTCATTCTAAAACCGATAGTTTGACATGAGTAGAAAACAATAGTGAAATTTTTTTTTTTAAATCACCACTAAAATGCCCTTGACTCCATCCATTTTGAAGAGGAGCTGTTCAAGTGAAAGACACAGATGTGATGCATTATCCATTTAAAGGTAGATGGTTCCTTATGCAAAGCAAGCAACTAGTGGTGTGAAGTTTAGATTATATTTCAGAGCTTCTAACTCTTAGGAGAAAGTTTAGAGATAGAAAAGAAAACCTTAGTGGCCAGTTTAGGGATAGAAACACAATATACTTAAGAATCCAGTTTGAAGAGAGAAGCAATGCAATCATAATGTGCATTAAAGGATATTTCAGTGCCGAACAAAGAATTTAGCCTATTAAAAATCTTTACAATAGTTTTAAATTTACCTGGTACATTCATATTATCAGGATTCTCCTCTTCATCCCATTCTTCCGAATCGCTGCTTTCACTATCATCTTTGTACTTGGCTGTTCTAGCCGCCTGCAAAACAAAATAAAATTTACAAAAAAATTCAAAAATGTTAATTCAAAAAATTTAAGGCCATTACGGAGCAATAAATCAACATTAATATTTTCTTTCTTTCACAACTTTTTGTCTCAAATGTTTTATAATAAAGTTGCAAACACTGTCAAGTAATTTCAGGAAATACTTTAAAACCTAAAAAGTATACAAATTTTATAGGCAACAAAACAGTTGGTTTTAAATACATTTAACAAAATTAGTTTTGAAGCGTTCCCAATTTTCTCATGAATCAAGTAAAAAGGTGCCCTGACTAACCAAGATGGAAGAAATTTTTTTTTTATTTGATTTTAATAATTTTTTTAATTTTTTGAGATTTTTGTGGACTAGTATTTTCAAGTCTGCTTTCTAAAATTTCAGCATGTTAAATTTCAAAAATGTAGACTAACTCACGACTGTTTATTCGGGGCAAAATAAAAAAATTTTACATGCAAAAATTTTTTTTTTCCAAAATTGAAGATAATGAATATATTAACCAATTTAACCAACTATTTAACTTTAGGAGAATAATTTTTAAAAAATGGCGAAATAATTCATATGCATCACAAATTAGCTTCATGGAATAACAGTATATGAAATTACATATAGTGACATGTTTATGTAGCCACTCATGTCCAGCAAGTGAGGTAGAACTTTCAGCATAACTAGATTTAAAATTATCTTGCAATTATCATAAGATTATTTTTGGATGAATAGAAAGTACAATAATCTTCCAAAAAATAGTTTTCGCACATCTGTGGCAAAAGCTAATGTATGACAATAAACAAGAACAAAGTTTTTTTTGGACAAAGGACAAAGACTCTGCACTTTTTAGTTATGTTGCAATACATGGCTGAAGGATTATAGAACTGGACCAACAAATAGCAAAATTTCTACTTTTTAGTTTTAATTTGGAAGGCAAAAATAATAGACTTGCTAAGAAAAATCAAATTAAAAAAATTGATTATATATATATATATATATATATATATATATATATATATATATATATATATATATATATATATATATATATATATATATATATATATATATATATATATATATATATATATATATACAACTGAAATTTATAAATTTCTGACAAAATATAACTGACAGATATAGAAATAAGATTGTGTGTAAACCATCAAATGTGGGGAAAACTGGTCAAAATTTTGAAACTTTCAACTTTCAGAAAGAGTCTAAAATCAAGATTACTGAATGTACTATAATTTTTTTTAGAAATATGAACCTTTCAGAATAATTTTATAGAAAACAATTATAGGAAACTACACAAATTAATATTTGAAAATTTTGAATTAAGTGATGAAAAAATGAAATGTAGGTGAAACTAACAACTTAAACCAGGTAAATCTAACAACTATGTAATATTTAAACATGGCTATTAAGTAATGACTTTTATGAATATAAATGGATGACTTGTATTATTGATTATCCAAAATAAAATAAATAAATTTTTCACTGAAATATTAAACAAAACTCAAAGAAATGCATGAGAGTAAATTTCATACAAAATTTTCATCACAATCCCTCTGTCAAATAACTTGATAATTGACCTGTAGATAGTCAAGTCATTGATACTCATTTTACTGTAACTGAATTTTTTTTTTCTGCCACCAAATAAAGTAATATGCGGGGGGAGAGCAGCACAACTTTTTCCTAGCCATCCAAAGCTCAAAATTTTCAGAGGATGTATAGATAGGTGAGGAACACATTTTTTATTTAGAACAATTTTTTATATACCAAACGATGTGCTATGCATGGGAAATTATTAAAAAAAAAATATTAGCATGCACAGCACCAGAATGAGTATACAAAAAATTTTCAGAATAAAAAATGTATAACCCCTGAAATTTTTTTTTTTTTTTATGCTCAACCATTTTGTTGCTGTGCATGGGAAAAGATTTCAAATTATTGTTTTTTTTCCCATGTACAGTAGAAAATAGTTGAGTATACAAAATTTTTTCCTAAATAAAGATGTGTATCTTGCCTATCTGTACAACCTTCAAAAATATTATTGTACTCGATCATTTTGGTACTGTGCACTGGAAATTTTTTAAAAATTTCCCATGCTCAGTAACAAACTGGTTGAGTATATAAAATAAAATTTTCAGAAGTTGTAGTTGGGCAAGGTACACATTTATTTAAATTTTTTTTTAGTATACCTCTACAATTTTGCTACTGTGAATGGGAAATTTAAAAATTTTCCCATGCACTGCACCAATATGATTGGGTACATAAAAATTATAAAAAAAAAAAAATAATCGCCCAACTGTACAACCTCTGAAAATTTGTGTAGTACATGGGTAAAAAAAGTTATCAAACTTTTCTAGTTAAGTTTTAACCCCTATACTGAACATTAATATTTTCTAAGCTGTAAAGAAAATTTACACTTTTATATGCAAACACTTATCTTTCCTATTTTTTAAGTCCATTTAGTGGATGTTATTATCAAAAAATTAAAAATTTTGGATAAAAAAATCTACCCAAAAAGAAAAGTTTTTGTTATAGTTATCATTTATTGAATTTCTTTTATACAAAACATTGAAATATGAAGATTATTCTACCAAAAAAATCTGAAACTGAGAATATAAAGTTTCTTTCATAAAAACTTTTATTTTGATTAACTTTTGAGGGTGGTTACATTTACCTCAGTTTGACATATTAACAAAGCAATGAGCACTTACTATAGATACTATAGGAAGACTGCAAACATGATACAAGCAACCATTAAAAAAAAAAAAATTTAAATAGGTTTAAAGAATTTGCATATATTAATTTGAACAAATGGATTAAAAATTTTTTTGTTTTCCTTTTCTCTCTCTTAAATTTAACCATACAGACACTGGGATAACTCACATATATATATTGTTTATCTAAAATATTAATTATAAAGTTTTATAAAATAAGATTGGGGCAAGTCCTTAACAATAACATCCTATTATTCCATCTACAGTAATCTTCATTTTTTCCTAAATTTTGATTATTATTCACAAATTTTTCACTCAGAAAATTTAGGCAGAAATTTGTTTTTCCTAGAGGCATACCAGAATCCTGATTAGAACTAGAATATTTCCATTCTGAAAATTAATATTGTTAGACTAAGGTCTAGAGTTTATTATATATAAACATTTCATCTAACTAATAAAATTTTTGCAACTACAATTCCATTTATCAGTCCATCCAATTTAAATATATTATAAAAAATTAAACAAGTACTGTATTCAATACCTAATTTCCAATAAAGTAAATAAATTTATTTTTTTATTTTATGACATAACCTCTGCTCAAAACAAGGACTACAACAACTTCATAATACTCAAATCATTTATAAACTTACCCAACTTATTTTTCTAAATTTTCAGGTAAATTGTTAACTACCACTCCTGATGTAAACTAATCCAAACATTAACTACTCAGTTGCTGAAGAATTTCTAATACACTGATAAAATGGTTAGTTTTTCATTTACCTAATGTCACATGTGACTTCTAATACTTCTATTAAGGTCTTGTGTAAAGAACGAGTTATTCTCACTATAGATGAAACTTCAATGTACTTTCTTAGGTAAGGGGTCTAAATTTCTATACAGTATTCAATTAATGGTCTATTGCATGGATTTATTAATACTTCCTATTCTTTGTCATCAGAATACAGCCATGCCCTATGTCAATTAAAATTCTTTTTGTTCTTGAAATACGTTTTCCACTTATCTGCCCAACCAACTTATCTACTTTGAGTAAAGCTGAACTTTAATAAAACTAATGATTCCCAAGAGAGATAGTTAATTTAGTATCATCATTAAGCTTAGAAATAAACACTATTTATTTATTTCTTCACCCAAATCATTTATATATTTTTAAAAAATGTGCAAAGTGCAGAACCATGAGAAACAACAAACTCTTTTGAGTCTTTTAAAACACTAGTCTCTTCTATTACTAGACCATTATTTAATGTAGTTAGAAATCCCTCTACCTCTACTATTATATGTCTAAAAAAGTGCACCTTAATAAAATTCACCATTTCATACATGATAAGCCGAGGATAAGTTAAAAATTGAAGTGATTTTTACTTATTTTCTAATTTTATGATATTTTCTTTAGAAAAGAGAAATTTACAAGCTTCACTTACAACAAATTTAAAAGCTATATATATATGTTTGAAGTTATTCATATTCAAATTCTGAAACTAAACTGAACTACAAACTACTAGATATACAGAAATTGTTAAAATTCAGGTTTAAGAACAAACCTAATATGCTTTTATGAAAATTTGAAATGTACTGAATAAAAATTAATAGTTATTGGAAAAATTTCCTATACTTTTGTAGAAATGGTAACACCTTTAAAGGGTTAAATTCAATTCAATATAATTTTGTATTAAAATGTCTAAGCTAAACTTTTCTAGGAATAAAATTTAATCTTCCTATAAATATATATACCCTTAAACACATATCCATAATTTAATAAAGTTTAAGCACATTTCTGGTCTTTCGATATATCAAAAAAGTGACCTATTGATATTTTAATATACTGAGAACTTAAGATGTTATATGTTACTGATTGCTAAAGATATTTATGTAATATTATAACTATAACTAGCCTAACATAACCAATAAAATAATTTTTATTTTAAGAAAATATAAATACTGATATATCAATATTGAAAGACCAGAAATCTGCTTAAAAACCCCATAATTTTTCATATTAAATTCAAGTTTAAAAAAAAATTTTTTTTTTTTTTAAAATTTCATATAGATAGGATCAACAGAAAAAAAATTAAAATTTTTCACTTTTGCAAATTTTTTTTTTTCATTTTGCAAAAATGGAAAACTTTGATAACCTTTTTTCCTGTTCATTCGAGAAAATATATAAATTTCAAAGCACTTAGAGTTACACCTTTTTATTTATCTGATCATTTTATTTTTGTATGCTTAACAATTAAAAAAAAAATTAGTACAAAAAAAAAAAAATTTTTTTTTTTCAATTTTATATCTTTTCTTACTAATTTATCACTAAATTTTCAAATCTTTTCTTAGAATTTTTATGATTTTAAAATTACTTTTTGATCTTTTGGAAAAATTAAAATTGTTTCAATTATGTGAAGAAAAATGAAAAAGAATGCCAATAACCTATTTTTCTCATAATAGGGCAACTAAACTATCCTCCCTCCCCCACCAATCCCTTTGAATGGCTGTCATCCCTAAAATAAGAATCTGAAAAATGATGAACCTTGCACAGTTTCTCAAGAATAAGAACTTTCAACCAAATTGCTGTCTTCCAGGTGAGAAAAGAACTTCTGTGGAATTTTCTCCCCTGCTCTTACTTGCTGCCATTTGTCAAAGTGCACAATTTATTTATTTATTTATATATATATATATATATATATATATTATATATATATATATATATATATATATATATATATATATATATATATATATATATATATATATATATATATATATATATATATATATATATATATATATATTAGGTAAAATATCTGATAAGTGGATCTGTTACAATTTGCTTCAACATAAGAATTATTTGTCACTTACCTCTTTGCCTTTCCCTTTGGAAGACTAATGAAAAAAAAAAATAATAATAATAATAATATATTAAAAGCTATTATAAAGTGAATTATTTAAATCTTAAAAATTTGAATTTCCAAACAAAAATAATAAATATGGTAAAGAATATAAAGATAATTTAGGATTGGACCCTTTAATATTTTCCATTTTAGTCTTCTTCTAAAAACATTTAAGTACTTATATATATATATATATATAT
>SEYY01024844.1:45000-72500 GCA_009176605.1 Armadillidium nasatum | reverse complement strand
AGACAGTCTATGGTTTGAGATGACTTGCTTTTGCGCTTATAAACACTGTTGATATTTCTTTATAGATTATATAATTATATAATATTTAATAAGATTATATAATATTATAATATATAATGGGTAGATCTGTAAAAACTCGCTGTTGTCCACCACGATTGAAGTGAATATCTTCCAGAACTTCATGTTTTTGTAAAGTATTACACGAGGTCTATAATTTGTATTTTGAGGTTTCTCTTATTTAAATGTTCGGGAGTGAAATTCTAAAATCTAAACCAATAGTTTGAGCTGATTGACTGTCTTGACTCTAGACAGTCTACCCTAGGATAAATTTTTTTTTAATATTTGACTATCAGATATAGGGTAGACCTGTTAGGCTTTCATTCAGTTTAATAAATTGACTTAAAACTTATATTTTGACCTGTTGGACGGTTCTAATTTGTGGCATTAGAAGTTGTGAGTTTTCATGAACAGGAAATTGAATAGGAAGACCTATTAAAAAAAGGCCATTGATGTTGAATTAACCTTAAGAGACAAATTTAACCTTTTACTTTAAAAGGTACATCTCCAAATTCTTTTAAAACACTGAAATATTTATTTTTTATGTTTGCTTTTATATTTATTTTAAATGCAAAGGTAATATATTATCTAGTTGAGTTTATTTATTTTGGCTGGGCAATCACAGAACTATGTTTTTTCCCCCCAAGGGTTTCTCTTTTGTTACAGAGGATCCCAATAATAAATGTGCATAAGCTAAGGAGCTGTCCGAACTTTCGATATTGAATTGTCTCAATGGATATATCGATATTTCTATCGATCTATCAAAATTGCTACCGATTAAAAATAATTAATAATCACCGTTGTTAGTAAGGAATTTGCTTATATAGTGTGAAGTTCACAGTTAAGTTTTCATGAGCAGGTATAAATATTTAAGGATATAAGTTCAATTTACAGTACAGATGAATTATTATTTGAAAAAAGAAAGTAAGAGATAATAAGCGCAGATTTGTAGAGTCAATCGGTGTTTGAGGAATTGAGAGAGATTCGAAGGATTGTTTTTTGAATCTCATTGAAAAGCGTGATAGAGCCACCCTTACCAGACTTATTAAAAACAACATAGAAGCTGGAACAACCATAATTTTAGATTCATGGAGTGTTAGTGATGGTATTCGCATCCTCATAGCAATATCCGCACTTCTGAAAATTCTACATCCGCATCAGTACTTGAACGTCAAGTGCTGATGCGGATGTAGATATTTCGTCGTCAAGTCTTGACGGGGAAATATCTACATCCGCATCACCACTTGACGACGAAATATCCACATCCACCCTTCACCAAAATTCGACATCCGATCCACTATATATATATATATATATATATATATATATATATATATATATATATATATATATATATATATATATATATATATATATATATATATATATATATATATATATATATATATATATATATATATATATATATATATATATATATATATATATATATATATATATATATATATATATATATATATAATATCGTATAGTGCGGCTAATTGGTTCCGGCAACTTCCCGTACTGTTTGAAACCTCACTTTTCGGGGACGTAAGCAATAGGAAAATATTGTAATTGGTTCTTACAATTTTTTTTTTTTAGCATTTTTTTCGATTACCAATGTCTGTATTAATAATGCTTTCCATTCTTGATATTAATAATTAAATGATACGAATGAATAATAAAACGACAAATAAATTTAAAAGCTTTTATTAATGTATTACTGAACAGAAAAATATTTAAAGATTTAATTTTTTTATTACTAAATAATTTTAATATTGATGTTTGAACTGGTTTCTTCTTTTGTTTCTTCTCTTCATCCGAAAAAAAAGGTGATAATTATTTTAAAAAATTGAAAATGAAAAATAACACAACATAAATGTAGAGTGGCTACTTGAATACTGAATAGTAAACAATGTGTGTCTAGCGCAGTTATCGTAAAATACAGGCTCTGAGCGGGAAGTATGAATAAATTTTTCACATAAAAAAAAAATTACTAATTTTAAAATTAATAATCCGTACTGATCGAAAAACAGTGTTGCCAGTTTCAATAATTTATTTAAAAAATGTGGTTAGCAGTTGATTAATTTTTGTCCCCAGCCCAATAAAATGTTTAAATTTATATTAAGTTTAATTTATTTTCTTTTTTTTTTCTCAAATTCCCTTATGAATGTGAAGACTGAGACGTTATTTAAAAAAAAAAATAAAAATCAGGTGAAAAAATCAACCGATTTATATAATTCGCTTTTAATTATGTCAACCCTGATATAAATATTCTGTATTATTGTAATGATTTATGTAATTTTATACTAGAGTGCAAATTTGGAGTGAGTTGTATACATTACTTTATGTATATATAAAAAAACAATTTTATATAAAAGAAATGTCAATTATTGTTTATTTATAATTTTTAAGTACTATTTTTCGAAATTTGTTTAAAACACTTCAATGTTGTTAAATATTTCGTTGCTTGTTTAATAACGTTAAACGAAACGAACACTTTATATAAACATTTTACTTATATTCTGAATATTGAAACAGATAAACAATGTGTAGAACGTTTTTACACCAACAGTTATCAAGATTTGGACATAGATGAGTTTGATAATTACTAGTTTATGCTTATGGGTCAGAACCTCAAGATTATAAAGCCTGATCCAGGAATAAATTATACTATATCTACCTATGTTACTAATACTACTACTACAACCATTACTACTTAATAAAAAATTACTACTTAATAAATAAATAGTAATAAAAACAAAACAGATGAATTGTAAAAATATCACTGTAATAATAAGGAATCCCTAATAAACAAAACATAAATGTTACAAAAAATACCAAATTACAACCGTTGGTAAAATAATAATTATAACCTCCACCGGGAGTTTTTTTTTTTTTTTTTTTTAACCTGTAAAACCGAACGGGAACGGGAGAGGATCGCTTCATTCGGTATTTCGGTGAATGGGGTTGTGCCCAAACTTTATCTGCACAACTGTAAAATTACTCTATTATATTTTTTATTTTTGTTGTTTGGGTTCAAATAAATAAGGTCGGGTGAACGGTGCGATATTTTTGCTGTCGTTGCATTGCAACCGATGTCGTAGGTCTACCAGCTACTCCAATTCCAAGTTCTGCATGAACGATTTTCAATCGGCATTTCCTTTAAACTGAAAACTACAAACTGCTCAGATTTTATACTATTAGTAATAAATTGTTGCACGTTTAGAGACACACTGTTGGATTGTATGAAACTTATGATATAAGAATCTGGGTTGGAGATTTGTGCACAGTTTGAAAATATAACTTCAAAAGTATGTATTTACTCCACTCGGCTTCGTCTTCTGTACCTTTCATTGTGTATGTTTCTTGGTAATCACCTGGACAATCATTAATATTTCCTCGCGTTAAGCTGATCAGAATCTATATATATATATATATATATATATATATATATATATATATATATATATATATATATATATATATATATATATATATATATATATATATATATATATATATATATATATATATATATATATATATAATATATATATATACAACCTCCATCGTCCACCGGAGCCTTTTACAAACGGATCCTAAATCACATTCCCCCTCCTCCCCCCAATACCACAACAACCAAACATATACACACTCAACTTATACATTCATATATGATCAACAGACCTCCAAACAGCATCCTTAACGAGCCCCCTCCCGAAATAAACACCGACTCCAACAACCTCCCAAGACACTTACAAATCTCACTAGCAAGATTGAGATGCGGGCACCACCCAAACTTACAACATTACAAACACAATTTCAATTTAAACCAGGCAACATCTTCCACTTGTACCAGATGCAAAAGGGCCCCGGAGACCGTAGATCACTTTCTTTTAGACTGTCCCTCCAACTGTCGCCCCAAAATCTTCTGGGGCATCACTTCTTTGAAAGATCTCTGGACGAGACCGACTGCGGCGGGAGGCTTCATTAGCGAAGTGTGGCCGCCTCAACAAGGGGTGGTCAGGGGGTGAGAAGGTAAAAAAAAAAAAAAAGGTGTATATGTATATATATATATATATATATATATATATATATATATATATATATATATATATATATATATATATATATATATATATATATATATATATATATATATATATATATATATATATATATATATTATTATTATTATTAATATCTTTTTTTATATTACCCTATTATTAAAACAGAATATATAAATGTATTTTTTACATATATATATATATATATATATATATATATATATATATATATATATATATATATATATATATATATATATATATATATATATATATATATATATATATATATATATATATATATATATATATATATATATATTTAAAAAATTGAAGTTTAAAGTTTGCTATAGGGGAATCGAACCCTGGCCCTATAGCACAAAAGCATAGAGGCAAAACTCTATTTGCTTTTGCGCTACAGGGTCCGGGTTCGATTCCACTATAGCAAACTATAAACTACTATGTTCAATGAATATTTAGTCTACGAGAGTTTTAGCAGACTTAAATATTACTATACTATATATATATATATATATATATATATATATATATATATATATATATATATATATATATATATATATATATATATATATATATATATATATATATATATATATATATATATATATATATATATATATATATATATATATCGAGATTTTGTTCAACCGAGGAAGAATTTTGTTTTCCCTAGGAAGGTTTCTGTTCCTTTACTTAGAAATATATTTCACCTAAATCTGATTTGTTATTATATGCATATGTCATGACAGCGTGCAAGTGTACATGTAAAAAGCATTTTGTGACAGTTGAAATATTTTCTCGGGTTTCCAAACTTTTCATCCTTAAAACAACTCCTTTCAGAAAGCCTAGTATACTCAAGTTTTACTCTACTCGTAGTAAAGGTTATGGTAAATGTATATTGTGTGTCAGGGGGTTTCAAGGTTTTGAGGGAAATACACAAAACTTTGACGAGTATGTAATTTTAAAAATGGAGGAAGGGAGGTGGATATCAGTTTTCCAGCTGCTCCTTCACAAATTACCATAGAAAATAAAGGTTACGATATGTTATTAATAACCTTGATGCCAAATAGCTCTTAATTAATACTATAACCAAATAAGGAAAATAACGAATTAAAAATTATTAACCAAATTAATGAATTTTATATCTGTAAAAATAGTATTTTAAATACATGTAATACAGTTTGAAAACTGAATTATAGCTTACATTTCATATTAAACTAGAAAAACCATAAAAAAAAAAATAAGTATCATAAATTTAAATGAATAAATATTTGTAAGTCAACTTAAAAAAATTATTATAAAGCAAAATAACTTTATCTTTAAACAAAAAATTTCCTAAGATTTTAAATCTGTATTTCTACAAATAAAACAAAAAAATTAGTAATAAATTTGTCGAAATATTAGAATGAAAAGCAAAATCAATACGGTCTGAATCTATCTGCAGGCCTATGAAAGAAAACACTTTCTTTCTCATTGCACATCCTCATTCTAGATGTTGATGAAGAAAACTTCTCCACCAAATTCACTTGTTGGAAATTGCTGGTGATTGAAGAGTTGAGACAATGAGGAATTGAATTCTGGTCATCTGAAGTAGACGAAAATGGTATGTAATTTGTCCAACCAGCTATATATATATATATATATATATATATATATATATATATATATATATATATATATATATATATATATATATATATATATATATATATATATATATATATATATATATATATATATATATATATATATATTTTATTTGCTTTCGTTCTTACGTAAAACGTCAGTATTATTATTTTTATTATGTATCACAACTGATCTTCCAATTATTAGAATTATGTCTTAAGGGATATAAATTAATAAAAAGTTACCAGTTTTTTGTCTTTTTTAAAACTTCAAAAACTTCAGGCGGTGCTGAAAATCTAAATTGAGTAAAATTTTGGGTAGAAAACTATACTTTCTTTTTTATTATTATTTTTTTAAAAAGTGAGTTTGCAGATGACAACTAAAAATGTAATCGAATGAAAATGACCTTATAAAAACATTTTTTTAAATAGGGTAGTTCAAATACTGATGCAAAACCTTATGAAAATTATTCCTATAGATGGTTAAAGAAGTGAAGAATATGAAATTTATTTCCTTGGGTACAGAAATTTTTCCAAACTCTATATATATATATATATATATATATATATATATATATATATATATATATATATATATATATATATATATATATATATATATATATATATATATATATATATATATATATATATATATATATATTGTGTGGACATAGACAATTACAGGCTTGTCCTCTGTGGTGTCTCCTTTTCAGCCACCTCTGTTTTGTGGAATTCTCCCCATGTTCTGTGTTTCCTGCTGAATTTAATCTCCATTACTTTAATGCCCAAGTCTGTACTCCCCTACGAAATTCGAGTTGGGTGAGACTTGTGGGTTGTTTTATTTTTATTATTGCTTTAATATACTCCCCTTGAATAGAGCTCTGCCCGTAGCGGTGGTGGTATATATATATATATATATATATATATATATATATATATATATATATATATATATATATATATATATATATATATATATATATATATATATATATATATATATATATATATATATGCTGTTGGAATAGATAAACAAGCAGCTGCTATTACAAAGTCTGAAGAGGTAGAAAAAATGATGCATTATTTATCACTCCTTTTACTTGGAAAGCAAAAGAACTTGAATACAATAATAAGAAATGAAAAACTTAAGTTCAATTATAGAGCAAGTTTCTATATCCAAAATTACTTTATATCAAAAACTGAAAAAAGAAATTTATTAATTTAGTTACATAACCTTTCTTAAAGTACATAATATTTATCAAGACTTAAAAAAAAGATCGGACAAATCCCTGCCGTTACACACACACGTACTCTCATAAAAGAAGAGATATTAAAAAGTTCAAAAATACTCAAAAGTAATCATATGGCTATTCCGTACACTAGCATAATCGCTGATGAATATGCGAACACTATGTTTGGAATTTTAGAACCTATAAAAAAATGGAATTTGTTTTTAAATTTAAGGAGCAATAAAACTTTTTGTTCACATATATATATATATATATATATATATATATATATATATATATATATATATATATATATATATATATATATATATATATATATATATATATATATATATATATATATATATATATATATATATATATATATATATATATATATATATATATATATATATATATATATATATATATATATATATATATATATATATATATATATATATATATATTGACCTGGACAAAGTTTATGATAACACTTGGAGAGCTGGCATCCTTTTAAAGCTCAACTCTCTTAGTTTCCGGGAATAGATGCCTCTTATTCGACAGATCAATCCGATCAAGTCCCACGATCCTCATTCTTATCGCTTCGCTCTGGATGAAGGCGTTCCCCAGGATAGTGTCCTCAGTGTCAAATTGTTTCCCATTGGCTTTGATATTCCTACGAATATCAAGTTTTCCTTTTTCGTCGAAGATCTGTTTCTATACTGCATCATCTTGAACAGTTTCGACTCACCATAAAGAGCATTTCAGATTGAGGTGACCCTCATGGCTTATACTTCCAAAACTAAAGCTCTATTCTTTACCAGGATAGGTAAAAAGAGTAATTCTTCAACTTCCTCCTCTCAATTTGGTGTTGTACGGTTCTTTCATTTCGGTTGACTCAAAGGTCAGATTTCTTGGTTGCATATTAGATGAGCACCTTAAGCGCCTGAAGACGACTTGTCATCGTGCTCTTAACCTTTTGCACCTGATCGCAAATCTCTTCAGTGCCTCTATTCTGCCCTCATCCGTACGAAGCTGGATTACGGCTGCATGATATATATCTAGAGCTCCCCACATTTACTTTATATTCTAGATCCAATTCAAAATGAGAAAACTATGAATCATTTATTTTCTACCGTATCATTCTGGTAGCCTACCATATTTCAGCCGTGATTTTAAATTCATCTTTTTTATGTGAATTTGATACATTCTACCAGCTGTACCTTGCCTTCTATTGTGCCCTCATCATTGTGGTATATAATCAGCAGATTTTATTTCCTTTCCATTTTTTGGCCCTCGCTGCATGCTGCATAGCCTTTGCATATTCCCGCTGTGACACACACACGCATCACTTGCACATTTCTCCAGCTGGGTTTCTTCCTTCCTCATTTCATATTTAATTCTTGCTTTGGTTGTCAGAAGAAGCAACTTTCTAATTAATGTTCAATTATTTGGTTGTGTTTTAAATGCCAGCCTTCTAGATTTTAGTTAAACCAAAGAATACAACATATACACCTACCATAATACAATAATGTTTCACAAAAAAGAAACTATATTAAAATATACATACTGTAAAATAATAATGGTATCTCTAAAGATCATTCAATATGTTAATAACCTTATATAACAAAAGAAATGGGCGAGTCGGTATTCTGATAAATAATCATTACCAATCCAATAATGCAAGAAGAGTATTGAAGGAAAACTTTCTTTTCCTTTACAAAGTAAAACACCACAAAAAATTATATGCACATTAATTAGTTTAGAATATAGCAATTTAAAATCATGTTTTCATGATAAAAAAAAATAAAAAAATTTTTATCCAAAAGGTGTCTAGCACATGAATACATGTTAAATACATGCTGGATCAATTATGATGAAAGCAAATCCTATAGCAGTTAAATTTTTGTACAGCAATAAAGAGTAAATGAAATTAACAATAATAATAATAATAATAATAATAATATAACAAGCTCATATGCGTATCCCAAAGGGATACGCTTATGTTCTTGCTGACAGAATATTAAATATATATATATATATATATATATATATATATATATATTATATATATATATATATATATATATATATATATATATATATATATATATATATATATATATATATATATATATATATATATATATATATATATATATATATATATATATATATATATATATATATATATATATATATATATATATATATATATTAATTTTTATATATTTTAATATTTTATTATTATTTATTATTATTATTATTTCATTTAAAGAAATTTAATAAAATTATTATTAAAATATTTAAATTGAAAATATAAAATTCATTTACTTTTATTTAAAGAAATATATATATATATATATATATATATATATATATATATATATATATATATATATATATATATATATATATATATATATATATATATATATATATATATATATATATATATATATATATATATATATACACATTTGGTGAAGCTACTTAATATTGGTCCGGCCAATTGGCTTACAAACCCATGTTAAAGTATAGGCTTAAAAAAAAAAACCTTTCAGAATAATATTAATTAGATAATAATAATAATAATAATAATAATAATAATAATAATAATAATAATAATGTAAAGATACAAGAAATCTATAAAAAAAAATAGGAATAAAATATTGTAAACAAAATAATGAAGATTAATATAACTCACGTGTTTTATTTGAACTCTGTACAATTCTTTTGCCAGCTGCGGAATTAATAACATCTAAAAGAGATTTTGAAATCTGAAATAATGTTTTAAAAAATGTCTAACATCTTAAACTCACTTCATTTTCTTCAATTATTTTATTTAAAACTTTTATAACTATTATTATTAGTAGTAGCAGTAGCATGTTATCTAAAACTTTTAAAACTATTATTAGTAGTAGTATTGTTTTAATTACTACCAACGTCAATCTACTGCTCTACTTAGATATCCTATTTACCTACTAGCTATCAATAATTAATTTTATTATGAAGGGCAAAAGCTAAAATTTAAGAAAAACTTTATTTAAAAAAAGGTTCAAATTCGCCTTATTCTTTCCATTCCAAATTTTATTTAACCCAGTTAAGGTCGAAAAAAAGAATTTTACAACTTAAGAGTACACTCAAAAAATCTCTTAAAATTACATTAAAAATTTAAATAAATTAAGATATGTTAAGACAAATACCTCACTCGGTTCTTTTTTCAGTGACTCTGTTCTTTCAACTTCACTATCAAGTTTAGTTATTCCTTTAACCTGAGGTGCAACACGAGCCACTGGTGAATAATTAAAATCCGATTTCCTCTATAAAAAAAATAAAAAGGATATGTAGCATTAACAGAATTAGTTATTAAAAAATTAAACTTATCTACATGATTTGTTTAATAAATTACATAGAACAGAACATTCCTAAAATGATGCTTGAATAGAATTATTCTAAATCATACAAGCTTTTAACTCGGAGAGTTACTGCAACCTCAAAGAAATTTATCCCCTTGGAGACCCAGAAGCATTTCAACTCAAATTATTCCACCGAAATAGTTTAATTTCAAAACATACTAGATTAAGGCGGAACAGACAGACAACCCTTGCAAGAATTGAGCAAATTTACATCCTAAGTGAAAGGATAACCAATCTGTGTTGCAAGCATGAAAACTCAAATCTGACACAAAATTAAATTTTGAACCACAGTACAAACAATAAACAGCTTTTCTTTAATGTAAATAAAACAAAAACATCACGTACATACTCAAATCCCTCTACACTTCCCCCAAAGACCAATGTAATATTATCTTGTCTTATTACTCCAAAAGTAGAAAAAAAGCAAGCCCAATAAACAGAAAAAAAAAAAAACCTTCGAAGATCTCAATAAACCTCATTCACCTTCGAAGCTGGTTAAAATATCATTACCTTCAAAGCTGGAGGCTCCAATCACATTTTAAATAAACATCTCAAAAATCTGGATCACTCACCCATAATGACAATTACAGGTTTCTAAAATAACGCCTGATTTCATAATACCTTACACTATAGAAACATGCACACATAACAATTCTCACATTAAAAGAAATCCCCAATTTTAGAGTATTCAAAAAAAAAAAAAATAAAAAAAAAAAAAAAAAAAAAAAAAAAAAAAAAAAAATACTTTTATTAAAGAAAATAAATAGACTCACCAATCTCCAACCAATTTAAAGAGTACCCTACCTATATAGAGGTCGCGCGCCACCACCGATTATGTATGAATGGATAGAAAAAAAAAATACACGACACCAAACAAAAATAAGTTCAATACACATCACACCGCACGGGTGCATCGGCCAACCCTACCAGAATTCAAGAAAGGTTCTTCCTTTGCACAATCCTGAACATAAACAACAACATAGTTTTCAACATAGTACTCAGGCATACTACTAGATACCCCAATACACTGAAATAAAAAAAAAAAATAAACCAAATTTTTAACTTATCCAATACAAATGCACAAATAATTCAAGAAAAAAATTAATCTAAAATTTATTTACTGGTCAATGGCGTAACGCAGGGCACAATTCTCTTCCTACACACTGTTCAAACTGTTCAACTTATTCAAGCACGTTAAAAAAAAACTCTACGATCCCCACAGTATTAAAAAAAAAAATCAGCAGTTAAATAAAAGACATGGCTATGTTCAAACCCAAACCACATGCTCCGACACCCACCAGCAACATCAATCAAACATCTTCCAACTTGAAATCTAGATTACACGAAATATAATGGCTAACTCCACCAAAAGTCATCAATCAGACAAGAACTTTGCCCCCACCTAACTGGAAAACTCTTCAACTGCAGAATATCCCCCGCCTTACTGAACACTCAACTGTAGTATATAACTCAATAAAATCCCAACATTAAGGAGTCATGTGACATATACATCACATTTACTCCCCCAAACTAAACATCACTTTCAAAGCCACTAAAAAATTTCTTTGTTTCCTAAAAACCCTAGCAGGAACAAAAAAATTTCAACAGAAATAAACATTCAGTCTTCTTCAAACTATAAGCTGGTACAGTTTAGTGGATTCTAATTTTAATAATAAATAATTTAGAAATATTGAAAATGTAAAATTAATTTTAAATATACACTAGTGTCACACCAAGCAAACGGTCTGGGTATGAACAATTACATTTCATGTTTTGCACAAACTTTTGTGCAATATATCATTTGCACATCTAACAAACAATCATCTAGAAAATATCTGCATATCTACACAAAACTCAGTCCCTAATATAAAGCTAATCATTATTTAGCTGGTCAGATGAACTACAATAATTAAATTAGTATAAGCTTAAATTTTAATATCTGAAAATTTTAATTTTATTACAAGCTAAAATTTGAGATCTCCTTTTAGACCATAACAAAGTTCTTTTTCAAACAAAAATTCAAAAATAATACTTACATGACCAACGACATTTGTATTTTTCCAAGGACTCTCTACTATACGAACATTTTGCTTGACAGCAAGTGGAATGCCTCTCTATTCAATAAATAATAAGTATATATATATATATATATATATATATATATATATATATATATATATATATATATATATATATATATATATATATATATATATATATATATATATATATATATATATATATATAAATCAGGGGCGTAACTAGTTCTTCCAATTTTTCCTATTTGCTTGCCTTATTTTGTTGTCATTCATGTTGGGCGCAGAGACAAACAAACAAGTCTGTGTGAGTGTGCATATATATATATATATAATATATATATATATATATATATATATATATATATATATATATATATATATATATATATATATATATATATATATATATATATATATATATATATATATATATATATATATATATATATATATATATATATATATATATATATATATATATATATATATATATATATATATATATATAACTCCGCCATGGGAAACATTTACTATACCATGCCAGTGCCAAGCCCGGAAAAGAAGGAGGGTTCCTTGAAAGGCCTAGCCAGTCAGTGGCTAAAAAAATATCTTTGCTTGCAATTCTCAAGGCATAGCCTCGGAAAACGGACAGATTCAAAGAAGAATCTTTAACTAAAATCGAAACTTGAACTGAACTACTCAAAAAATAAAATCTAGCTTGAATATAGCTTCTTACAGGGATAAAGAGGAAGAGAATTTGGATGTCATGGAGAGTTAGATAGACGTCATGTTTCTGACGGAGACGAAATTTGCATGAAGAGAGTGAGGTAAAGATCTTGGAGGAGGTTACGTTCTAATGTATTTAGGAACGTTGGAAAGAGATTGTGGACATGGAGTCGCCATGATAATATCACCTAAATTGTCACTTTTTATTCAAGATGTTAGTTTATCAGCGAGAGGTTGATGGTGTGCACGATGAAATTAGGGAACAGGAATTCCGACTATTTCAGGTATACGCACCGACGCAAGGCTGTCAGCAGGAGAAAGATGGTTTTTATTGAAAGTTTGAAGGAAGCATATCGAGAGGATGTGGGAACCGTATCTCTGATGAGAGAGAGTGAGAGTGAGTGAGTTTTTCTCCTTTTATGCAAAGTAGATTGAGACACCGTCGGCAGTTTCTAACATGGTTCATGTTTATTAGTGATTGCATTATTTGAAGTGTTAATAAATTACTCAACTTTCTTGTTTACATATACTATTATAACATTCAAGAAAAGTGTAGTGTGGAAATACTTCACGGAGGAGTCTATTGACTCTGTAAAATGTTTTCATTGCGATAATACGTATTCAAGGAAAGGACGTGGAACGACTTCGTTGAAAAATTATTTAAGATCGATGCACAAAGAACAGATTAAAGATATAATTGACGAAGAAGCACGCCAAAAAAGACGATAAAGACAAAAAGAAAAAAAACTACTGTTCGGCAAATGGAATCTAATATTCAAGAATATTTTTATGCTACAAAACATTGGGATACAAATGATAACAAATCAAAGAAACTGGATATACGTGTAGCTGAAATGATAGTGATGAATGATCTACCATTCAGACATGTGGAAGATCTTGGATTTATGAGATTATTGGGGGAAGTTGTTCCACAATACAAACTGAGGCAACGGAATTTCTACTCTTCTCTAATATGCAAAGAAATGTATGATTCTGTTTTCAATAAAATAAAACAATTGACGAAATAAAGCAATACAATAAATATGCATTCACTACGGATGCATGGTCAGATACTTCATCTGGGGTGTCGTTACTGAATCTGACTATGCATAATATCGACAAGTTTGAGAGAATAAATCTTGTATTAGGTGCTGTACCTTTAGAAGATCGGCACACAGGAGAATAAATATCATGTAGATTCGACCAAATGTTGGAAAAATGGGACATTGAAAAAGTGAACGTTCATAACGCGTGATTCTGGAGCAAACATAAAAAAGGCACTTTTCCTTAAAGGGCTAAATAATTTGGATTATACAGTACATAAAATACAGTTAACAATTAAAAGTGGAATAGACTCACAAAAGGAAAATAGGCGACCTCATTATCAAATGTCGCACAATTGTCACTCATTTTTATCATTCAACCATGGATCAAGAAGTTAAAGATAATTCAAGAGAGGCTCCAAATGCGTATATTAAATGGAACAGCACCTTGCATATGTTGAAAAGAACCAAAAAATTGAAAGTCGCTTGATTTGTATGCTGATAGCAAATCCAAAATACCTATTCTTAACAATTTAGAGTGGATAATATTGTCTGGATGTGTGAAATCTCTAGAGCCATACAAAGAAATTACAAAAAAAAGCTTAGTGAATCAACATCAACAACTGGGGATGTCATGCCTTTTATAGTTAGCCTTAAAACTGCTCTTGAGAAAACTATGTGAAAAACCTGAAACATTTAAAGTCATCAATATTGCTTGAAGATAATGAGCAGGGAAAGCAAGTCATTAGTTATATGACACAAACCTTGAAAGCCGAACTTAACAGAAGATTTAATAGACTTGAAAATGAGGATATATATAGAGTAGCGACATATTTTAATTCAAAGTTTAAGGATAAAATTATCTCGTCTGTGCAAATAACTGATCAAGCAAAACAATCTAGGCCATATTTGTGACGACATGAAATTTGGAAATAAACATCTAGAGAAAGCTGAACCAGAAACAAAACTAAAGAGAGATACTTCACCAACACCTTATTCCAGTAAGTATTTGTCTGTCCCTAACTAAGATTCTCAATATAATTCTTGCTTCCAGTAGTGACGATGAAGAGAAGAATATTGCAAGCAGCATATCAATGGAATTCATTGAAAGTACCAAAAAGAAAAAGGAATACGTCCACAGGAAGATGTCTTAAATTGGTGGAAATATAAAGAAAATAATATCCTGATTGTACATTACTAATCTACCCTCCAAACAGTGTTGCCAGCGAACAACTTTCCAATCTCTCTGGACATATTTATGAAGATAGAGGCGCCCAACTTCATGGAGGTGAAGCCTAAAAACTTATTTTTGAAACATAACCTACTCATAATAAAGGAATAAATAAAGCTATTTAACAATTTTTCAAAAGGGTAGAGGTTGGGGAAAGTGGTTGGTGTGATACTTGAAGAGCTGGGTCTCCGTCTCGTATCCTGAAAACACAATGTGTGTGTGGCAAAAACTCTTCTAATATTTTTGAAATTCTTACAGATGTAAAGCAAGGAAGTAAATATCATATTTTATATATTATATATATATATATATATATATATATATATATATATATATATATATATATATATATATATATATATATATATATATATATATATATATATATATATATATATATATATATACCTTTCTGTTGTTCATATCAATAATAGACGGAAGATCTCTTATATAGGATTTGAGCCAAGTCATTTCTTTAATCACCTTTTGAAAGAAAAAAGAAAAAAAGTAATAAAATAAATAAATAAAAATAAATCAATTAGAATTAAATAAAAAAAAATTTATTTAAGATCTTTTTTCCCCCATTTCAATATTTTCTATAATATGTAACTAATCAATAAAAAAACATATAACAAGTATCATTTTTGAAAAGATTTCCTAACATGAAAAATCTTTACCCTTACTCAATATTAAAAACAACAACAACAACAAAGATAATTAACGATAGGTTTCCAGTTATAGAAAGAATTTACATTCAATTTTAATATGATAGTGTTAAATATAATTTTATGAACAATATTCTTTTCATTTCATATAACTTAAAAATATATATAATATATATATATATATATATATATATATATATATATATATATATATATATATATATATATATATATATATATATATATATATATATATATATATATATATATAAGCCTAGTAAGGATAACTGGTTTTTTGAATAAACAAACTTTATATTGAGATAAAATATTAACTTGGCAAACAAAATTTTTCACCGTGTAACTAGTTTTAAAACTACAACAAAAAGATGTCTTTCAGATAAACAATAAATTAATAATAAATTAACAATAAATAAATAAATAAAAAAATAAATAATAAATAATAAATTAATAATTAATATAATATGATTAACATAATAAATTAATAAATTAACATTAAATTATACCATAATGAACAGAATTAAACAATTAAGTACATACATTCAACATTGCAGATGTTTCCGTCTCCTCTTTTTCTTTTAAATGATTTAAAATATCATTCGTAGTAGTGCTTAGTTCCTTAATTTCAGAAGATATTTTTAGTCCTATTTCTTCTAGCTTTACCTCTATTTCGGTGCTAATATATATATATATATATATATATATATATATATATATATATATATATATATATATATATATATATATATATATATATATATATATATATATATATATATATATATATATATAAAGGAATTCTTCTTTATTAAAATATGAAAGAATATAAGGAAATTACTTATGGTTCAGAGAATATTAAGCTTTACTGTACACAAGGAGCATAAACAAAAAAATTGAAAACGAAGATACAATACACAAAAATATATTATGAACTTTTTTACAAACCCCCGCACCAAAAAAAATGTTATGAACGCAAAATATAAATAGTTAATTGAGGTAAGACCTCCTTTATTCGCCTTATTTTTTTTTTTAATTTACTGTAGTTTGAAATTAAGGGTACATCGAAAGAAAGAAAGTATACGTCTAGTGTTATGGATGGAAGTTTCTTTGATGATGGTAAAATATATGGAAAGTGAGTCAAGTTGAAGGATAGAAAGTTTACAGAATGTCAATATCATCAGCTAAGTTTGGTACTTTAAATAAAAATCACTGATGGCAGAAAATAAAAGACAACTTTAGAAGATATAGAGTTGATAAGGTAATAATTTTGTACTTCTAAACCACTTCAGATGACAAAGAAAATATTTTGTCAAACTTTAAGTTAGGCAATAATTGTAGTGATAAAAATCCATGCAGGAAATATTTGTCATAAAAGATCGAACTTAGCACAGTTAATATCATCTGTTGATTCGCAAATACATGTATCAAGTTCTTGAAATTTTCACACAAAAAGTATTTTAGCTTCTTTCAAAATTCAAATATTTTCTTAAAAGTCTATTAGTCACCCATTGTTTAACATGCTTTTCACAGCATAATCTAAAAACTTTAAAACCTTTTACTATACCATTTCATATACAGATATTTTTTAACAGCAAAAGAATTATGTGATTTAATTCAATATTATTTTATACATTTAAATTATAATATTTAGAATATTCAGCAGTGCGAAAGTTTCTTAAAAAAAAAAAATTAAAAAATAAAAAATTTAAGATTTTACCTCTATTTCTTTACAAAACAAGAGCATATGGTTTCATCAAAGATTCTACACTCAAATTTCGTTAAAACATCAAGAATATAGAAAATGTAATCAATAGAAATTTTGACTGGGAAATATTCTTCTATAAATTTGAGGAATAAGTAAATTTGAATTTACTTCCTATAAGTCTGATAATCTCGTTTATATTTTAAATATAAAGAAGTTTGAAAATATAATTGAATTTTTTTTTTTAATATAGTGTGAAAAGAAACTATTCAGAATTACAAAAGTTATGACCTCTAATTTGGAAGGTAGTCTTAAGATGGAAGCTAACCCAATTTAAGTTTATATATATATATATATATATATATATATATATATATATATATATATATATATATATATATATATATATATATATATATATATATATATATATATATATATATATATATATATATTCCCAATTGATTTATCCTGTGAAAAAAAAAAAAATCAGTTTCTATTCCTTTTGAATGAATGAAAACCTGAAAAGTGACCAAAGTGAACTAAATGAACCTGAGTGAACTAAGGATTATTATAATAATAATAATAATATATATATATATATATATATATATATATATATATATATATATATATATATATATATATATATATATATATATATATATATATATATATATATATATATATTTCATTTAAATCACAGCTTTTCCTTTGAACAAAAAAAAAAATTGAACCAATAAAAATAGATCAGTAATTACTTCGATTTCATGCTATAAATACCTAACTCTAACTGCATCACACAATTCTATGATGCAAATACGATAGAGATGGGTCACATATACGAGCTTATATCAACAAAAGCATTCACAAGAAGTTGCCAGAAAGAAAGACAAAAATAAATTTGATAAAAGAAGAAAGAGAATTTGTTAGTTGTGAAATATCAAATTAATGTTTTCATCAGCACTTACCTTGGATTATCAACACTCATCAAATGTGCGTATATTTAAATTATAAAAAATACTACATTATATACAGTGTTCCCAGTGGTTATATACAACATAGAATGCATTAAAAATTCTTATAGAGAGATTATGAAATCAGTCCCCCAAAAACTTTACTATTCAAACTTTTAATTTTGGTTATCAAATTTAAAAACTTTACTATTCAAACTTTTAATTTTGGTTATCTAATTTTACATGACTATTAGCTACCAAGCAACTCTCAATACTAACCTTCTGAGAGAAGCTAGCAAAGTTTGAAGTTTTTTTGATTCAGTAATATATAACTTTCTTAATAAGGTAAACTGCTTCTTAAGATTTTCAGTCCTGCTTCTAATATCGCCATTTAAACTTGCAGCTTCTTCACCCTGATTTTTAAGTGTCTTTTGAAACTGAGAGAGGAAGAAATGGTAACTACAACTATAGAAGTACAAACTTATAGATTAAAATAGAATAAAATAGCGTTGCTGAAAAGTAATGATAATTTTAATTATAGAGCATAGAAATAATACAATAATAACGTAAAGAGAATGCTCTTGCTTGCTTTGAGAAAGGGTTTAAGTTTTAAATTATGCACAGCTATAATGATATATAAAATTATTAACAATTTATAAAAATTAATAATGGTAATTCATACCTCTCCCATACTTGAATGAAGCAATTCTTGAGATTTTTTAGTGTCCGTAAAAAATGATTCATTCTCCTCTAACACTGAAAAAACTTTCTCAAAGCCAATAGCCTTTTCTTCAATGATCTTTTTAATATTCTCACATAAAACATCACTGTTATTCTGACTTTCAGAAGTACTCAAAATAATCTCACGAAGTTTAGCTGGAAGGTCTTTCATAACTGAGAGGACAGCATGAAGAGCAAATCTTGAGCATTGGGAAATAAAAGGTAAATTAGATTAATACAAAGTTATATTTCTATTTTAATTATTCTCTTGTGGGGAAAGGAAAGGCTAGATAGTTTTGGGATCAATGTCACTTATGATCTAAGGAAATAGTGCCCATGGTTATGCTGGAAGGGTAAGAGAATGAAAATGTATTGAGTATTGTATATGCTATTAACTTTGGGATATTAAAAATAATAAAAAACAATAACAACAGAATAACAAAACAGAGGCTGATATGCTGTATTACATAATTATCTCTAAATGACAAACTTTTAGAAAGATTTGTGTATAAAAAGTTTGCAAATTGCTAAATTTATTTCTTCAGAACACTTGAAAAATTTAAATCACATTTTAGCTTTTATTATGGGTTATGACATTAAATATTAATACTCTCGAATCAATATGTGGATTAATTAACTTTCTTTTCCCCAAAATTGCAATTAATCATCGTGATTTATATTTTAATTTAGTTTTATTATCTTTCTGCACTTTTGCCCTTTATTGCAAAAAGATAAAATCTGTATATCTGTTGAGAATTATCATGCACTAGAGCAGCGTTTACCAAACTTTTGTTTTTCATGCCTCAGTTATTTTAATATATTTCCTTTGTAACCCCTTTGTTAAAAATTTTATGGTTCATTGGTAAAATGGAGCAAATTTTAATGTTCAAAGATATTTCATTTATTATTAAAGTAATAAAAATACATACAAAAATGTAAAATAATAAAAACTATTAATGGGAGATGTGGTGCTGCTTCTCGTCAACTAGAAATGTCAGGTCCGCAGAAAAAGATGATGACTTTATTTTTAAATCTAATTTGACATCTAATCAGTTTCTGTATTTATTTTTTTTTTTGAAAAGCAAGTGCCGAGAAGGCTGTTTCACATTTGCAAGTTGTAACAAAAGGCATTAGAAACTTTGCCTTTTGTGACAAAATAGGCGACAGGATAGACTAACTAAAATCCATCAATGGTATTTTGTTGAAGCTGTCTTTAAACGTTGTAACACAAGACAGCATTGCATTCTTAGACATTGAAGGATGTTGGTTTAAAAACATTAAAACTACTACTCTCATTTCAAAGTCTCTTCAAAACATTTCCTCTAGATAACCATCGTACTTCGCAATGTAAAAGATGTTCTTTTTACTACATATTTCTTTACATAATGTAGTGAATAACCTGGAATTCATAGAACGATGTTTAATGAAATTTATAAATTTTAAACACTCTTGCATGGCAGTTTGCAAAAGTAATGGCATTTTTTATGGCCAAGGCTTCTCTGTGTATGATGCAATGCACCCATACACATTCTGGTGCCCTGGCTTTTATTTCTTGAAAAAGCCCAGCACAGACGCCTGACATTGCGTGTGCAGGTCCACGCATTTCTTCCAGTCAATGTCATTTTGATTGATGTAAGTGTCAATCAAGTTATAAATTTCTTCTGCTGTTGTTCTTGTTTTCAGTGGTTTGCAAAATTGAAATACTTCATTAGATGTATTCTCAAAGTCATATCTCATAAAACACATTAAATTGGAATTGTCTGATATGTCTGCACTTTCATAGACTTGGAGAAAAACAAAAAAAACTATGGTACCAATGGACTGAACAGTAGGAAAGATCAGAATCTTACTAACGATAAGCGGCAACATATATATTAAATTAAATTATGAATTTACAAGAATAAAGTAAGATTCAAAATTATTTAAACAATCATCAGCTTTACCAATAATTTTATATATAACAAAAGAATAAAAAATTTGCAGTCTTTAAACTATTTACACATACTAGCTATTTAAGACCTTTAATTAAAGTTATTATTTCAATCATCTGTTTAACACACTGATTTTTACAATAGATTTACACAGTTTATATAATAACTCTTGGATGACTTGGATTATAATAAGCTTTAAGAGTCTGTTTTTACTGTACCACAAATGAGTCAACACAAATATTAAAAGCAGCAAATCAAAAAGATAATTTTTATCTCCACATTGATCGAGTCCACTACTTAAATTTAGTCTATAAAACTTTTAATTACGATATACTCTAACTTTTTAGACATTTATTCAAACTTTTATTCTATTTTAAAGTTTATTATAGAATTTTTTACACTTCATGATTTTAAATTTTAACAAGACAATAATAAAAAACAAAGTTGATAAACTATTAATGCACAAAAAATTACTCCTAATACAGTAATGAAATATTTCAACTTCAGCCCTTCATATATATATATATATATATATATATATATATATATATATATATATATATATATATATATATATATATATATATATATATATATATATATATATATATATATATATATATATACCTTATTTCCTTAATAAAATTATTTTCTCTGACAAATCCTCTTCGGGTTGAAGGATAAGATACCGACTGAGGAACAACCTGAGAACCAGCTCTCCCAGACCAACTACTAGAAAGACTACCATTCTAGAAATTATTATTATTATTATTATTATTATTATTATTATTACTATTATTATTATTAAATGGAAAGCAAAGAGTGGTTAAACTGTTGATAAATTAAATTGATTAAAAATTTGAATATATCCAGAATATAAGAGAAAAGGAAACACTATTTAATTAGAAAGGAATGTCATATATGAAATAGAAAATATTCTCCCCCCCAAAAAATATAATGTTCATTACTATTGAAAGGCTGACAATAAATTGAAGCAACTTTTGATTTCTTTATGATAAATTTAGCAATATTCTGTATCTCTATAATTAAAAATTTTTATCCCTCGTTGCCTAAGTATCAACTCTATTCTCCATTCTCATTTCTAAATAAACCATTAATATGCTTCCAAGAATCTAAACTAAGATTAAATAGAATATATCAGTCATGCTAATATATAATTAACTTAAGAAATCTTTTCAATATAATAATAATAATAATAATAATAAAAAACTATTTATATTTTCATTCCACTGACCTAAAAATTACTTTTTAAAATGATTTTTTCATTAGTATAATCATTGAGAATACTCCACAAACAAAATGGAATGTTTATTTCTATTTTATTTGTAAATTATTCTCAAGGATTTTACTAAACAAAATAAACTTGGTATAAATGAATTCTTAGATCCATATAAGAAAAATTCACACCAATTTTTAAAATAAAAGCTAATGAAGAATTTCTTAATAATAATAAAAAATTATTATTGTTATTTAACAAATACTCAAATAGATAAAACTTAAAATTTTTTTTTATCCTATCAAAAGAAGTTTAAAACCAAAACAATACTTGGTTTCCAGAAGTTGAGGGTGTTGGAGGCAAAACTCGACCAGATGGAGTAGTTGGTACCCTATGTGGATTCACCTCTTGAGAGGAGACTTGAGTATTCCAATCTGAAGAGTCAATCTGTGACCATTGCTGACTATATATATATATATATATATATATATATATATATATATATATATATATATATATATATATTATATATATATATATATATATATATATATATATATATATATATATATATATATATATATATATATATTTAAAAAATAAAATGACTATAATTGAACCTTAAATGTTTATTCCAAAATATTAAATTTTTAATGCATTTTTTAAAATATCATGGTTTAAATGTCTAGGCATAAAACATCTAATACAGAATCCTTAAATCTAAGTAATTATTGCAAAATAATTAACTTTAAATAGAAAATCATACAGTACATAAAATATTTCACAATCAAATGATTACCAATTTTTTTTAAGGTTCCACTGATGACAAGCTTGTATAATGGCTATAACTATACCATTTTTTTTTTTAAAACTAGTAAAACTATAAGGATTTAATATATACATAAAAAAAAAAATTTAAAATAATTACTGTCCTGTATTTTTTCAAAGTATTCCTATTTTAAAATTTTTATTTTTTTAAAAATTATCATTTTTTTAATCATTGCTAACCAAATAATTGACTATGAATAGTTATGGTTTCCAAGATACCCCAACCATCCCCACCTTAACAGTGTTAACTTATCAATTTCTTGTAAAGTACTGCTAACCTAATGAATAATTTTAATTTTACTAGATATGCAAAAAATATTAGTTTGAGATTGCTAAAAATATATTTATCCAGCTGATATGGCAACCTGGTACTGCATTAAAAAAAAGAATAGTCAAGAGAGTAATTGTTTAGTTCATGGCAAGAAATGAGTACCTTCTAAATAATAACAAATAAAATTTAGGTATCTCTGTATTTTCACTATATTGAAAATATAAAGACAAAATATGCTGAAATGCATGAACACTATATTTAAGCTGAGATAAGTAAGTACCACCATTACTCATAGGTTAGGGGGTACAAGGAGAGAGGCCCCTATTGAAAAATGATCGTGTGCCATGCATTTACATTTTCACTGCTGAACTTTAATACTATTTTAGGTAAATTAAAATTTTATATATATATATATTTTTATTATTATTATCTATTATTATAATAAAAGATACATATACATGGCACACAAACATTTATCTATGGGGTGCTCCACTCCCATATCCCATGACCTGTGAATAGTGGTGATACTTATTTTTTCTTTATATTTCGATAAATATTCAATACTCACCAACCTATGAATGGTGGTAATATTTACTTTTCCACGCTTTAAATTGTTTTTTTTACTGCATTTCAGCATATTTTGTCTATGTATTTTCAATAGTAAAAATACAGAGACATTGTGATAAACTGAACTATTGTCAAAATTTAAAGCCAAATCAATTAAAGTATGGCAAAAAAAATTTAAAATAAACATCCTAAAAATAGTAATAATTCGATATGGCACAATGCTGCTCTATTTTTCAATAAATTAAAAATATGAAGTCAAAATATATTTAAATACATTCTACACATACTTTTACTTTATGGAAAAAAAATATAAATAAAAAAAAAATATATATATTTTTGCTCCGAATATTCTTAGACTGTCCTTTATTTGTACAAAATTAACAAAAATTTAATACCAGGTTGCCATATTTGTCCTTTGATTGTTCATTATTTTCTGCAATGTACTGTAATTCAAGTTAATATATATATATATATATATATATATATATATATATATATATATATATATATATATATATATATATATATATATATATATATATATATATTCAACTTTATCACGCAACTCGTGTTAGGGGGTACAGGGGTGGAGTACCCCCATAGATAAATATCTATGTACTATGCATTTATATCTTGTATTATATGTATTAATATAAGATACAAATGTATTTGTATCTTGTATTAATTAAAAAAAAAATTCACGAAAAGATTGATTTAACTTAAATATTATTGCAGTACAGCAGTGAAAAATGAAAATACATGGCACATGATTATTTGTTTATAGGGGGCGAAACCTCCCATATACCTTGACCTGTGAGTGGCAGTGATAAATATATGTATATATATTATGAGTCATTTGAACATTTATATTAAAAAATCTGATAAATTTTTTTTTACCCAAATTCACAAATGTAACGTATTTACATGAATGGTTAAAAACATAGCATATAGTAAAACTTGTATAAAAAATATAACACACATATACATACTGGAAATTAGACAAAGCACAACCTATGGAGAAAGTCAATCATTATATTGCTAGTCTAAGGCTAAGCATGGCTTAGTCTAGTCTAGTTTATATGACAATTATATAATATGAAAAAACACTTAATTTTTTTAGTTTTATAGGAAAAAATAAATATATATATAAATATATATATATATATATATATAATATATATATATATATATATATATATATATATATATATATATATATTTAGTTTACCGTTTCTTCCAATTTTTTTTTTTAAATATAGAAAATGGAGATGTCCAAATATTACCAGATTCATATTTGAAAAGAAGGAATAGGGCAATTAAAAAGATAATCAATTTCGTTTTTGCAGTATTAAAATTTTTATTATAAATTTTTATGGGGGATTTTCTTATGGTTTTTTTTTTTTTTTTTTTTTTAAACTTTTCCATAAAGTAAAAAGTATATGCAGAATGCATTTCAGCATATTTTAACATTATATTTTTAATATAGTGAAAAGTAGAAAGGTATCATGCCAGATCAAATACCCAAAAATATAAATGCACAGCATACAAATATACATTTACAAGGGACTCTACTTCCTATTCCCCTAACCTTTGAATGATAACAAAATATAAAAATTTATTACCACTAAAGGATCAGAGGCACTTTGTTTTTTCTAGTGGGCTTCAAGGACTTCTTTAATTGATTTTGCATTTATATTTTGTTCATAGATGTTATAGTTTAAATATTTATTTCTACCATGAATTAAACAACTACCATTTTGAGACCATCTTCGAAATCAGAGTACAACTATGACATGGTAAAAATTTCAGGTTTTAAAATTTTTTCTTTTTTATTGTACAAAACACTTCTGAGATTCACTGTGCTTTCCTATATGAATTTACATATATTCCGTCCTTATATTTTCTAGAGTCGAAAGTTATGCCAAACTATATTTTTAACAAAGAAACCATACACTACCTTAAAAATAGATCTCGATTGGAATTCTGAGTATACATCTGTAAATTAAAGTACTCTTAAATTTCTTTTGTAAAATTAAAAGGTATTAGTATGAACTTGACAAGTTTTTTTTTCCTATATTTAAACTTTTAAGCCTTTGAATTAATACCATATAAGATTAAATTGTCAACGGCCTCCACTCTTCCAAGTTCCAGGTTCATACACGTGGCTCCAAAGCATAGGCTTGGTTCGTACCATAGTCTATGGTTCGTACAGAGGAAAAATCATGTTGACAGAGAACACAATTGGGAGCTAAATCTCACTAACTTAGGCAATTCATGTGAAGTTTACTAAAAAGAAGTTACAGCAATCTTACAAAATTACCTTTCTAATAGTGTGGAAGCTCAATTTGAATGAAGTCCCAGAACTTTTTATATTTTGTTCTTGAATCAAATCAAAATAATAATTTTGCCATACTTAGGGTTGTCGTAATTTCCAGATTATTCTATATTTAATTAAATTTGTAAATTAAAAACGGCGTATTTTCAAAGGGTACTATAGGGTAAACTTTGATATTTTGATGTATCGTAGCGATCTTTGTTTGTTAAAAAGATGGTTAATATATTTTAAAGATTTTATTCATATCAATTTTATAAAATATGTGATACAAACAAATTTAAATATAAAATTTACTTTCTTAAAAAATCTGAATTATATCCATCATAGTTTACCCTATAATAGTGTAAACTTTGAAAATCCATTAATAAAAAAGAGAGAAAAAGGGTAATATATATATATATATATATATATATATATATATTATATATATATATATTATATATATATATATATATATATATATATATATATATATATATATATATATATATATATATATATATATATATATATATATATATATATATATATATATATATATATATATATATATATATATATATATATATATATATATATATATATATATATATATATATATATATATATATATATATATATATATATATATATATATATATATATATATATATATATATATATATATATATATATATATATATATATATATATATATATATATATATATATATATATATATATATATATATTATATATATATATATATATATATATATATATATAATAATTTACACTGTTATATGAAAAATTTTGGCCAAA
>SEYY01024844.1:17500-37500 GCA_009176605.1 Armadillidium nasatum | reverse complement strand
GCTAAATGTAACATTTCCAGTCAGGAAATTAGAAGAGGACCTCTGGGTGCTACAAGTAACAAATTTTCAACCAAATCTTTTGGGGCATCTAAAATCAAAATCTTGATTCACAGGATACTTGGAGAATCTTCAAGATCTTTTTAAAGAACTTTTTTCCATGGAATGAATGCCTAAAAATTGAATGACTTATTATTTTTATAAAATGAATGCAGAATTTAAGGTAACTAATTGATCATCCTTCACATCCTCATTAAATAACAAGTGAAGATTGCAGTAATATTTATTTGAGGAACTAGTACTAAACCAAAAAATAAAAAATTTAAATAAATGGGCCTAGTATAAAATTAGCTCAGTATAAGTTAAATAGTCAATCTAGTACTTTAAATAGGATTGAATCAAAATTACTTGACCTAAATAGGATTGTATTAAAATTACTTGACCTGTAATAAATATTGACCATAAATACCATTGTATGTGCACTAATCTACTACCTTTTTTTTTTTTTTTTTTTTTTTGTACAAATAGGGGGACCATGCATAAAAACTGTTAAAAAAAGTTTTTTTTTTCTTTAGCATTAAAAAGAAAATAGTTCAAACAATTGCTCCACATGTGAGTGTTGTGTTTCACACCAGATATACTGGTTTAAATCAAACAATTCAGATATATTGTTAAAATCAAATAATCTTATTTATAGTAATTGATAATTGAATAAGCTTATTCAGTACTGATAACTAATATTTCTATTATATTGCACATTATTTACTTTATTTGAACATAAATTCTTGTCAGTATCAATTTGGATCCATTTATAAAGACGTAGCTGAAATTTGAAAAAGAATGTCAGAATAAACTGGAAATAGCTGAGTAATATTTATAATTTGTTTTTGTGTGTTACAAGCCCATTGCTGAAGAAATTTTTATATTTTCAGTATTTTTCAATGGTTATTTTATAGCCATTTTATTATTAAATCTTCCTTGTTGGAAAACTTTTATAGTTTTATATTCAAATCAAATAGCATTAAAAAAATTTTGAAATATGGATGGTGGACTTCTCTCACTAAAATGGAATAATCATAGATCTTCTTTCATTCATATGCTTTCATCCCTTAGGAAAAAGGTAAGTAATGAATTTCCTTAATGTTTTACTTGTGTGTGATATATATATATATATATATATATATATATATATATATATATATATATATATATATATATATATATATATATATATATATATATATATATATATATATATATATATATATATATATATATATATATATATATATATATATATATATATATATATATATATATATATGGTACAGCCACCACTTAAAATTCTCAGTCATATTTTAAAAATAAATTTTACCTTGTTTGGGGAGATTATGAAAATTGTATAAATGGTTATTGATTCATAAAATTCCTGATAACAGTGGCTGAAAAATTGACTTTAATATAGTAGATCAAATCAGAGGTGTTAAATCAGTTCACTGCATCACCTTGATATGTTATAGAAATTAGGAGGAAATGATTGAAAATAAAAATTAAAGATAAAAATTAATGCTGTAAGTCTGGTTATAAATTTTGCCAAAAGCTGAATGATTTAGCATGAAAAATTTTCTCCAGTAAGAGCACTCTTCTAGTCTTATCATTCATCTTTTCACTATAAATGCTATTAGACATCTCTACTATATAAGTGTAGCCACTTAAGAAGATTGAGAAATGAAGTACCTTCCAGACTTTTCATGAAAATACTTGTTCTTCTTTTTTTTAACCACCATTTAGAGGCAGAAACCTTTTCGAGGATGTTTTCTTGTGATCTATCTTGAAGGGCCAAATTGTTTCTAATCACGAAATAAGCTCTTAAGAGATTGACTGTTGAGGCACCTTCTGATCTTTATATCATTCCTGTTGCTTCCTCTCTATAAGGGTACCGTTCAACCATGTTTGGGCTGACTCATCTCATATTTGGAAAGGATCATTCATCTTATAACTCTTGAACTCATAATTTCCATTCTCTTTCTGACCAATGAGCCATTTTCATTCTCCTTATATTATTGCTAATACAAATGACACCTCATCCAAACTCTCCATTACTGTTTCTCTTCTTTTCAGAAGAACCTCTATGAGACTCATCATTTCACAGTCTCATCCTTGCTCTGTCCAATTTTGTGACCCCAGATTAACTGCTAGGCATATTCCTAACGTATTCTACTTATAAAGTCAGTAACATGTAGGTAGGAGTGAGAGCAAACAAGAGGTATAACATGATATCAATGGAGATTAAATTGAATTTGATTGATCCTAGTATTATACTTTGGGGGAAAATTGTTTAATTGCACTATAAATTTGGTCTTGTTTTATGACTTTTAATTTTATAGATATGTATTAAAATTAACGCTGATATAAAGGTTTTGGAAATAGATGTTTCATTTTATGACCCCCTTTTAATTGAAATTGGACCATGTCTCAGTGAGTTATACCTGTGCCTCATATATATATATATATATATATATATATATATATATATATATATATATATATATATATATATATATATATATATATATATATATATATATATATATATATATATATATATATATATATATATATATATATATCCTTTTCTCCAGGATACATACTGCGATGTAACTTTAGCTTGTGATGGAAAATTTTACTCTTCTCATAAGTTAGTGTTGTCTACTTGTAGTGAATATTTTCAAGAGATGTTTCAGCACACAGAATGTAAACATCCAATAATAGTTTTAAAAGACATGAGAAGTGAAGATCTGGAGTCACTTTTAAATTATATGTATGTTGGTGAAGTTAATATCTTACAGGAACATCTATCAACCTTAATAAAAGCAGCAGAATGTTTGAAAATTAAAGGTTTAGCTGTCCCCGATGATCCTCCTGGGGATAAAAGAAGTAACAATAGTGACTTTAATCCAGACAGCAAAAGAAGAAGGATGGATTCTGATTATCATAAACAGAAAGATACTTCTAGATCTCAACCACATAAATCTGCAAAATCACCTGAGAGACTGTACAAATCTGGTGCTTGTAGTAGTTCTGACGATGCTTTCACATCCCAAAAAGAACAATTTACATGTGATTCACAAAATTATGGTTATAATAGTCAGCATAACGTTACTGATAACTTTGGCAGCGATACTACTACTATAAATAAGGTAAGTTTCACAGAGTCAGACTTAAAAAAAAAGATATAAATTTATTAGTACTTTTTTTGGCTTTTTAATTAACTGAATTTTGATGGTTGTTATGAAAATAATCTTTTCTTTACATAAATTTACTTAATTTACAATTGCAATACTCAGGTTTTATCATGTTTATGGTAGAGTGTTTTAGTTCATGGAGTTTTAATTTTTTTTTTTTTTTTAAAGGAATGTTTGTTAATATTACTTTAAAATAACTTATTTGACACACACAACTGTTATTGCTTAGATTTTAGAAAAGGTCCAATGAATTTGCATGCACAAAAAAAAAATTTAAACCACTCTGTCGATTTTTTAAAATTTTTTCTTCAAGTGTCCATATCTATTAATATTATTATTATTATTATTATTATTATTATTATTATTATTATTATTATTATTATTATTATTATTATTATTATTATTATTATTATTATTATTATTATTATTATTATTATTATTATTATTATGGAATTGAAGAATTTACTCTAAAGTAGAAAGTAAGTTAATTTTGTCAAAATTTAAATTTCTTGTCATCTGGAAATTTTTTATTAATTATAGTTAATTACTGTTAAATTATTATTGATATCCATAGGTTTTAATATATAAAATTTGTATTACCTTCTTGAAATTCATAGAGGTAAATTATGTTTAAATCGTTTAAGACAATTCTTTATTATTTCTTTCAAAAAATTTTTAAGAAAAATAAAAATAAAAGTAGAAATTTAATATATTTTTATTTTAGGGGAAAGAGTTAGTTGGAGAATCTACTTTCATGAAGGAAGAAGAGCCACCAGTTTTTATTAAACAAGAACCCTCTGACAATGTAATTGATTTAGAAGTAGAAGACTCAAAAGAAGGCATTTTGCAATCCAGCCATTCAGTGTTTACAGATACTTTATCTCAGGTTGATAGTTCTAAGCCAGATAATGTGGAGTCATCCGATACTCAGGTAAACTGATACTCAATATAGTATATTATAAGTGTTTATTCATGTGATCGTGTTCAAACAAGTAATACCGATTCTCTGTAGTGTAGCATTCCTCAACCTCTTTACTTAAGCCTCGCAACCTCCCAAAAAAAGTAAAAACCAGAAATTAGTCTTAACCCCCCCCCCCACTCTAAAAAGCTAAAACACAAAGTTAGTAATCTAATCTCACGACCCCACAATTACCTCTTATGCATGTCACATGTCAGGTGTCCAGTTCAAAAGTGCAGACTAGGATATTTTTTGTACGCCCGATTAATAAAGAGGTAACGCACACTTCCCAGCTTAAAAGTCAGGGTTCGAATCCTCATATAGCAGACTATATATATATATATATATATATATATATATATATATATATATATATATATATATATATATATATATATATATATATATATATATATATATATATATATATATATATGGACTGACTGGGGCCCCGGCTAAAAATCAAGGAAAACCGGGTTTTGCCTGCTGGGGTTAAAATGGCAAATTATACTTATTAAGGGGACAGTCCAATTTCAAAACTTTTTTAATTTTCAGCCGATTCTCCTGAAATTTTCAGTATATATAGCTTTTTTCCCGGTGAAAAAAAAGGCCATTCTAGCGTTTTTCTGAGTCTATAACTGTTAAAAAGTTTTTTTTGGGGGAAATTTGACCCTTTTTAAAATGAATGGTGGGGCCAAACCACTTTTCGGAATGACCTAAAATTTTGATTGTATATTCAGAATTCTATGGGGCTACAAAAACTTCTAACAGACCTTTGTTCCCAGAGTTATAGAAAAAATTTTAAATGCCCAAAATTGACAAACTATTGAATTTTTTTTGGGGGGGTAAAGTACTTAGATACGAGGTGGAGGGAGGAAGACCAAAGTGGAGATGGATGGATGGAGTGAGGGAGATTTTGGGCTAGGAAGGGGCTTGAGTTTAGATGAAGGGAGGAGAGCTGCTGAGGACAGAGTGAGATGGAAGGTGATAGTGAAGGGGGAGGTGAGAGGTAAGGTGGGTGTGTGTATGAGGGAACAATGGCAGGCACCACCTCACGAGAGTTGGACAGGTGAAAAGTGTAATATATATATATATATATATATATATATATATATATATATATATATATATATATATATATATATATATATATATATATATATATATATATATATATATATATATATATATATTATATATATATATATAATATATATATATATATATATATATATATAATATTATATATATATATATATATATATATATATATATATATATATATATATATATATATATATATATATATATATATATATATATATATATATATATATATATATATATATATATATATATATATATATATATATATATATATATATTCACTTATAAATATCTCTGCCCCACCCTCTTCTATTGAGAGAGAAAGTCTGTTTAGTTGTGGGGGTCAAATATACTCCAAGACGAAATCGAATTATCCCCAAAATTGGAGAAAAGATTGTTTCTGCATCGGAATTTAAAAGCTCTAAATATAAGATAGTAGAATTTTGCATGTCTCTCTATGTTCTCACATATTTAAAGTTTCCATATCGATGTTCTGAAGATATTACAGGGTGTCGCACTTTTTCTCAGCCCCAGATATGCACTTATAGATATCAAAGTTATAGTCATAAGTTAATAAAGTTTGGTGTGTGAGAATCGTTCTGATATCACAACGTGTTGGAAGTGATCGCACTTTTTCTTAACCCCAAATATGAGCTTATAGATATCAAAGTACTAGTCATAAGTTAATAAAATTTGGTGTGTGAGAATCGTTCTGATATCACAACGTGTTGGAAGTGATCGTAATTAGCATCAGGGCATACCTGCACACGCTTTTCCATGTTACGGAAGATTGCCACCAAAGTACCTTGGAAATTAGCCGATCTTCATAGAAGGACTCAAAAAAAAGACAATTCATCCTTATTATAAAATTGTTATACTTATTAAAATAATATAAATTTTTAAAATATACTTTTTCTATTTCATTGTTATTGTCAAATTTACAGTAATCGTTATCGTGAAAAAATTTATTAATTGTCCCTTTACTAAATATATTATATATATATATATATATATATATATATATATATATATATATATATATATATATATATATATATATATATATATATATATATATATATATATATATATATATATATATATATATATATATATATATATATATATATAGCGAGAATAAAATATGAATAATGGAGTAAATCCTTGATTAGTGAATACTTATATAATTAAAAAGTTTGGAAGAAAGTGAAAGTATTATAATAAGGGATGTGCCGAATATTCAGAAAATATTCAGTATTCAATATATTCAGCCAATATATTGAATATGTGATATTCGGTTTTCTTACCTGCTTTTCGGTATCTAAGTAGTTACGTATGTAAATGAAAGGTTAGGAAAAACAAAATTATATACAGGACTCTGTAAATAATGTATGTAACTTTGTGTTAGATACATTGACACATAGTTAATATAAAATATTAATTGATAATTATAATTATTAATAGTATCATTACTCAATTTATAATTAGATATCTGATTTCAGAAATATAAATTTATTTAAAATAAAACAAAAATTCAACACTTTACTTTATTTAGCAAAACCTTTTCACTTTGGTATTCAGAAAACAAAATGAAAATTACATTTTAAAAAAATCGATATTCGACACATCTCTAATTATTGTAAATAGGTATTAATAAATGTGGTAATTATCAGTGGTCGAAGCCGGGAGCTGGCCCATTTTTATTTGCTCTGGTTCATCATCCAAAACAATAAGCTACTCTAGCTCCATTCCAAATAACAACGGCTACTGCACCTTCCCCCTTACCCCCCAAAAAAACCTTGCACCCGCATGGGTCCGGCTCCCCAGCTTTGCTTCTAACTACAAGTAAAAATATCACAAAACTTTATTACTATTCTTGTGTAAAATTATGCTTTCATACTTCAATTATTGATTTACAATTGGAGCATCAAATAGAAATCAGTGGGATAATTGCTCAAAGTGAACCAAGTTAATCTATTTAAATTTTTTTTACTCAAAAGAAAAGATACGTAACTTGTGAAGTGTTTCCTCCAGGGATCGAACCCTTTTGTTATTTTATTTTATCATTTGTCACAAAATTCATATGAGAATACTGTTTGGATGAAAAAGGAAAAGGTTATTGTATATCTCCCTCAATGGAACTCCTCTCGCTTTTGTCAATAAATTGGCTATTATTATTATTATTATTATTATTATTATTATTATTATTATTATTATTATTATATATATATTTGTATTCTTTTGTACATTTTTGAAAAAAAAAAAAAATTTTTTTAGCTGATTAAAGTTTTTTTTATTATTATTATTATTATTATTATTATTATTATTTCCTTTAGAATATTTGGGGATCAGAAAGTCAATCTTCTGACAGTTATCCTCCTTATGATGGTGACAATCCAGTTTCAGTGAATGAAAAGGATGGCCAAAATGAGTCGGTAAGTACCATTATTATTAAATTTCTTTATCAGTCGCATATTTATAGTTACAAATTCTGAAACTTTTTCATTTTTTATTTTTTTTTTTTTTTTTTTTTTTTTTATTTTTTTTTTATGAACGTTTTATTTTTATTTATTTAATTATTTGGATATTTATTTTATTTTATTTTATTTTATTTGTAAATTGCTGTATGTGAAAATTGATGCTTTTTTTTGTGTTGGTTACTAAAGAGTGGTATTATGTCCAAAGAATGTTGATCGTATCAGAAATATTATTATTATTTTATTATTATTATTATTAGGTGCAAATGTGATGTTATCATTGATAATAGAACTCATTAAAATTAGGGACGTTCTGTTTGACTGTTAATGACAGAAATCATATATATATATATATATATATATATATATATATATATATATATATATATATATATATATATATATATATATATATATATATATATATATATATATATATATATATATATATATATATATATATATATATATATATATATATATATATATATATATATATATATATATATATATATATATATATATATATATATATATATATATATATATATATATATATATATATATATATATATATATATATATATATATATATATATATATATATATATATATATATATATATATATATATATATATATATATATATATATATATATATATATATATATATATATATATATATATATATATATATATATATATATATATATATATATATATATATATATATATATATATAATATATATATATATATATATATATATATATATATATATATATATATATATATATATATATTATATATATATATATATATATATATATATATATATATATATATATATATATATATATATATGATGAATAAGGCTCAAGAGTGTTGATAGATAATGGGGTGACTATGATAGTTATGTATTGAAAGATTATATTTCTTTCTTAGCTGTTGATTTTTCAAATCTATTTTCATTCTCTTAGTAAATGGTAATTAGGAATAAAGATACTGGGATAATTTTAAATTTATAAAACTTATGAGAGCAGTTTTGAGTAGTTTAGGCATTGTGAAGGATATTATTGCGTCGCCTCAGAGACAGTAAATGAAACAGTAGCTTTTTTTTTTTTTTTTTTTTTTTTAAATGCTTAAAAATTACAATTGCATATACAAATTAATAATGTATTAAAACTCAAGTTTTTAAAGACTTTGGTGAATGATAATATAATTCTTTATACTTTTCTTATTATTTTTTTTTATTATTTTATTTTTATTATTATTACTATTATTATTATTTAAATATTTACCACTCAATTGAATCCCTTACGCTAAGTTGTAGAGAAATTTAAAAAACTCTCAAGAGTCATTCGTTTAAGGTTTAAATCAATGTCCCCTTTTTAATAAATACAAATATAAAGTTACAAAAGAGATTGGTGTTGGTGTATTAACCTAATATACATGTAGGTCTATCTCGAAAGCTGTGAAAATGTAATAATACCCTGTAATCATTATTAAAAGTGTACATATATATATATATATATATATATATATATATATATATATATATATATAATATATATATATATATATATATATATATATATATATATTAATATATATTATATATATATATATATATTAGATAGATAGACTACCTATCAGTAGGAAAAACCAAAAATGTTTGAAGTTTTTTCTTGAGTTGCAAGCAAGGTCTTTTTACCACACTGGTTTGCTAGACCTGCTATGCAAACTCTCGTATAATAATAATAATACTTCAACACTACTACTACTTATTAACACACCATTTTCCCTCCTATCTGTAACTCTGACCACAATCTTATAGCTCTTAAGTATAACACTTTCTATCCAGCAGCTGCACACTGCTCAAAATGTAAAATCTCTGGCACTTAATAGGGCTCATTGGGGAGGGGGAAGTCATTGCTTCGCTTCTACGCTGACTATTTGTGGAATGTATCTTGCTTTTACACTGATGATGCTTCGTAGTCCGCTGAAACGGCTCCTGCATTTGTTCCATTCAGGATAGAGAGACAGTGCTTATCGGGCATGGAAAAATTCTCCTTCTCCTATCACAAATTAATTTAAATTCTGTTTGGAATCGTTGCAGAGGTATTATTTGACAGGCCAATGGTGCTTTCATCGAAAGGAGGTGCACAAACCTCCATGGTTCTTCTACTGATGAATATTCCTGGCCACTTGCCAAAAATATTCCGAACAATCTCTGCAAATCTTATTTGCTCTGATGGATCTGTAGATAACACTTCTACTGAAAAGTTTAATCTCTTCAGCCTCCTTTTTCCATCTAACGCCACTCTGAATGATTTCAGCATACTTCCTCCTTCAACTTCTCTAATGTGTCTCATGTTTTTTTTCGCATGATTACGTACATCAGATCCTAAAATGTATGAACGTTTGAAATGCAAGTGACCCGGATGGCATCCCTCCCGTGTTTTGAGAGTGTGTGCTTCTGAGTTGGCACCCATTCTTGCTCAACTCAATCCTCTAAATCTTAATACTAATACTTTTTCTCAATGCTGGAAGCACGCATATGTTCAACCAATTTCGAAGAACTACCGTCCTATAACTCACCTGTATTCTATCTAAAGTCTGAAAATATTTTTAACTCGTTTCTTGAATCATTTGAAATCTCATTACCTTCTTTCGGATAATCGGTATTGGTACGGCGTCTACTGGTAACATACATCATGTCTTACTGATATATGGTCTGCTCTTGCGGACTATAGGGAATCTTGTATGGTAACGCTTGACATAACCAAGGCTTTTGACCGGGTATGTCATGCGTCACTGCTCTCTAAACTCCCTTCCTTTGGGTTTCCTCTGCTTACTCATGGCTGGTTTCCTCTCAAATCACTCCATATCAGCATTTGTTGATGGAACGACTTCTTTTCCTTTTAATTGTGGTGTTCCTCTGGGTTCTGTTTTATCCTTTACTAAATTCCTACTTTTCATCAATGACCTTTTCAGCTGCACCTCCAACTTTTCATTCTTATGCCGATAATTTAATTTTCCATTCTTTTTGCCATTTCAAATCTGCTCCCTCTTATGTTTCTAGAATTACTTCTCGTCTTCAACTTAACGATTCTATTCTTTCCGATCTGGATAAGATCTCCTGGTGAGGTTATTTCAGCTCTTTAAAAATATCTTCACATATCCCTCTTACAAACTCCTCCCAACTTTCCTATCTCTCTGTTGTCTCACCTATGAACAAAAACATTCTTGGTTTGAACATAAACAACAAATTGCTTTAGAAACCTCATATCATAACGGTTGCTAAGGTGAACTCAAATTGGGTGTCTGTTTATGTTGCGTGAATCATTTTCTTCTGAACGATTACCCCAATTATATCTGCCCTTGTATGGAATACTGTTCTCCCGTTTGAGGGTGGGAAGAGTCTCCGAAACCTCCCTTCTTTTGGATAGGGTTGAGGCTAAGGCTAAACGAATAGTAAACTGTCTCCTATTTTCAAACTCCCTTGATCCTCTTTCTCTGCAACGTAACGTTGGTGCACTCTCTCCTTTGTTGGTACTACAACTGCAGAGTGATCGAGAGTGTTGACTTCTCGCTTTCCACTTCCATTGACACATAGTTAATATAAAATATTAATTGATAATTATAATTATTAATAGTATCATTACTCAATTTATAATTAGATATCTGATTTCAGAAATATAAATTTATTTAAAATAAAACAAAAATTCAACACTTTACTTTAGCAAAACCTTTTCACTTTGGTATTCAGAAAACAAAATGAAAATTACATTTTAAAAAAATCGATATTCGACACATCTCAAATTATTGTAAATAGGTATTAATAAATGTGGTAATTATCAATGGTCGAAGCCGGAAGCTGGCCCATTTTTATTTGCTGTGGTTCATCATCCAAAACAATAAGCTACTCTAGCTCCATTCCAAATAACAACGGCTACTGCACCTTCCCCCTTACCCCCCAAAAAAAACCTTGCACCCGCATGGGTCCGGCTCCCCAGCTTTGCTTCTAACTACAAGTAAAAATATCACAAAACTTTATTACTATTCTTGTGTAAAATTATGCTTTCACACTCAATTATACTCAAGATGATGCACAGAACTTGTGTGTATCATCTCGGATTTTGATTCATTCGTCACTTTGTTTATAGATTTTTGTAAATGGAACACCTCTTTGCCCATCCGTTGATGGTGGTGTTTAGGGCTGTTAATCTAAAATCAGAGATGTTAAAGAGAGAATGAATTAATGTATTATATTCAGCTAGAGTTGGAAGTTGTAAAATTTTAAATAGCCGCATATCCGTGGTGATGTCTATTTACAAGATGGTTTGAAACCTAACAAACTTTATGTACCGATGCGTAAAAAAAAAATCTTTAATTATGTTGCGTTCTTTATTTGGAAAAATTATGTTGATGAAAAAATGTATTATTTATTATTATTATTATTATTATTTTTTTAAGTTGTCCAGTTGTAAATTTCAAAGTGTAAATTATTTTTTGTTTTGCATTCTTGCTGTATATATATATATATATATATATATATATATATATATATATATATATATATATATATATATATATATATATATATATATATATATATATATATATATATATATATATATATATATATATATATATATATATATATATATATATATAAGAGAGAATGCCTCCGCTCTTCAGCATAGATGTATATTACTGTAAATTCAGTTCATGAAAATAAAAGTAATGACCCCAGCAGGTTTGGTGTACTGAACTACGTTGTAATAAAATGAATGTAGTTGTAACTTTTTGAAAGCAACTTGGATATATTAAGTTTATATTTGGAGCATTATTAAGGATAAATAATAGTTCCAGTGGATGTATGACAAGTTGTAAATTAATGTATTAAGAATTATAGCTTAATTGAATGTACGATTAAAGAATTATAGCTTAATTGAATGTACGATTAAAGATATTTCTACCTTATCCTTGAAATTATATAGAAAAGGTCCAGATGTTCTGTAAAGGTTCTTTATTTCTCGTTTATAAAAGGTCTTTAAATTTAATTCCGTCAAAATGATATGAATAAATATTTCACAAAAGAAAAATTAATATAAAAATATTACTAGTGGCAACAAACTTAATTTACAAGTCTTAAGAATCATGTTCAAAATTTGTAAATATTGTAAAATAAGTTTCATAAAACGTTAGTCCAGTAGAGGCAACATCAAGTTATTTATTTGTGGAGATTGTTTGAGAAGATTTGTCTTTTGCTTAAGTTCCTCAGCAGTTTAGTGTATTGTTTCTTAGAGAAATTTACTTTGATTTCATCTTTCCCTTCATTAAGGATATTTATTCAAGTTTATTCCAAGTGTAAGTTTTTCTCCATCAATTCAAATACTATTGAATGAAAATTTTATTTTCTTTTTTAAACTGGAAGACATACTCGTTATAATGCTGTATTCATATGCAATAGCTAACTAAGTAAGGAACTGATTGATCAATACTGAAGCTGGTTTTTCTTATTATAGGTTAATGATTGTGGGCGAGCGCTTGTTGACATAAAAAAATCTGGTTCTTCCCTTGGACTTTGTCGGTATTCTTGTCCAATTTGTGGTCACGGGTCAAACTTTAGAAAGGATCTTCTAAAACATATGAGAATCCATACAGGAGAAAAACCTTACAAATGTAGCTTCTGTTCGTACCGTTCTGCGCAGAGCAGTAATCTCCACTCCCATATTAAAAGGGTTCATAACTCTACCGTATCATCATCATCATTAGGTTCTAATTGAGAAATATCACGTGTTTGTTTATAGAAATATCGCGCGAAAACTGTGGTTTCTTCGATCTCTCTTTGATGCAATTTTTGGTCATCGTTAATGATAACTAAATAAGATTTCAATTATTTTCTCGGAGCTGGGAAAGTTTATAGAATTTTCTGATTGGTTTGGATTATTCTAATTGACGTAATCGTTTATTGATCTGGAGTTCTTTGTGGTTCTAGTTAATATTTTTTCTCTTGTAGGACGTTTGGAATGTTCCCAGCACTTTGAAGGACAGTTGGTCGAGACAAGTAAATGTTTCATTCAAATCCATAAGTAATGCTGCCCCTCCCAAGAACATTGTCATTCATCATTGCTCTTATTGCTCATATTCTGGGAAAGATAAAACTAACTTCAAAAAGCACTTGAGAATTCACACGGGTGAAAAACCATATATTTGCTCTTTTTGTCCTTATCGTTCAAGCCAAAGCACAAACTTGAAGTCTCACATTAGAAATAAACATTCCAATGATCAAAATAAAGTCACTTCCTAAACCTCAGTAATAAACACCAATTTTAATAATAATAATAAAAATAATATAAAAATACAGAACTTTCGATATTAATTTAATATATTATATATATATTATATATATATATATATATATATATATATATATATATATATATATATATATATATATATTATATATATATATATATATATAATATATATATATATATATATATATATATTTTGAGCTTCTGTGGAAAGTGTTTATTTTATTTCTCATTGCTTATTTAAGAAGATATTAGATTTCATGTAGAGTTCCACAGTATCAGTAAACATTTCTCTCTTGTCAGGCAAGGGAGGAAGATCTTTCCATTGATGCCGAAGAAGGACTCTCGTTTCCCCCTTATTCAAGGTCTTCTCATGTTTGTCCAGTGTGTCATTATGTAGCTCGTGACAAAACAAATCTGCGAAAACATATATTCACACACACCGGAGAGAAGCCATTTAATTGTAATCTTTGTGACTATAAAACTACTCAGTCTAGTAATCTTCATTCTCATGTGAGAAGGAAGCATCCGACAGTTAATACCCAGTAGAAGGCAGAGGGTGTTGATCATTTTACATACCAAGGGTCTTGTCCCTATTAAAGAATTTTGATATATTTGAAGCAGTTATTGTGAATTACTAATGAGCTTACGTTAAGTACTCATCCATTGTAATGAAAAAAAAATCTTGTTATTTTGTGTGGTATTGTTATAAAGTTTATTTTTATGTATTCAGATAGATGCACGAGTAGAAACAGTACCAGATCCCCAAACTCTTGTCTAATGTGTGTGGTGTACTTTTTATTTTTACGTGGCCATGTATCAAAAGGAAAAGTTTTGTTGATTTTGTTTACTACATTGAAAAGAAAGTTGTGAACGTATTTAGTTTGTAAATTGTGCTTAAAACTATTTTAACAAAGTTTGAATTATTGTTTGAAAGATTATCTAAACTGTGAGGCTGTTCGGTAATTATATTTGGCAATATATGTTTTTTTATTGCCTTTCATAAATAGTTTGGCCTAAATGCTGACCCTCTTTTCGACATTTGTAGGGATGGAAAGGAGGCAATGATGAATTTCCTCAAGAGGACTCTACTGTACTAACAGAAAATATACCATGGAAGGTGGAAGGTCAAGACTCATCGGATGATTGGGATGAAACATATCCTGGAGGGGAATCAGAGAGGACCTATCGAAGCAATAATCATCATTCTACCATAACACGATACGAATGTTCTATATGTTATAAAGTTTTTGATCACAAAGGCAATTACAGAAAACATTTGCGAACCCACACTGGTGAAAGACCTTTTGGGTGTCACCTTTGTCATTACAGTGCTGCTCAAAAGGGGAATCTTCAGTCCCATATAAAAAGAATACATATTAGGCACGTACCGAAACAGGAAAACATGTGAAAATTATAATTAAAAAAAAAAAATATTTAAAATTATTTTAGAAAATTAAATATTTGGGGAATGTAAAGACATTAAACCCGCTAAAATATAACATAATCAGCAGTTAATTAAGAATTTTTATTTTTACGTTCCATATCATTTATATATATATATATATATATATATATATATATATATATATATATATATATATATATATATATATATATATATATATATATATATATATATATATATATATATATATATATATATATATATATATATATATATATATATATACCTAGGACCATAAGTGGTATTTTCTTTTTTTAGAAAGATGGCAGCCATTATTATTTAGTTTTATGATTATTATTATTTAGTGCTTGTGAACGAGTCACAAACTCTTAATTGACAAAGTTGAATCTCTGCTTCTTTTGCGTGCTGGAGGTAATGTAATGTCAGGAATGTGTTTGTACAGTCTGTCTACCCTGCTGAGTAGCCTGGTCATGACAACTCTGAACGAGAATGTTAAACCAATTTTTTGGGAAATATACTCTATATATTGTATGCATTACTAATGACATTTTTTAAAAAAAAAATTTTATATTATATATATATTATATATATATATATATATATATATATATATATATATATATATATATATATATATATATATATATATATATATATATATATATATATATATATATATATATATATATATATATATATATATATATATATATATATATATATATATATATATGTAGACTTTTTAAGGAAAATTGTTTTTCATATAGTTTTTTTTAACGCCATATATCTTCTTCTGAATTTTATATTGATGATTTTCATTATTTTATTGATTGTTTATAAAAAAAATTAAATATGTTTTTACTTTTATATTAAATCATTTACACGAATTCGGTTTTTATACTGTAAAAATGGTGTATTATTTTTTAATTTATAAAATAAATTTATAGTTTATTAATTTTTAAATTGAAATTTGTTTTACAATATTTTATTTTTCAGTTAATTAAAAAATATATAAATATCTAAGATGGTGTTTAATTAATGAATGTTTTTTAGATTATAGTTGTCGTAAATTTTATATTTGTAATAAAATTATTTAAAATGTGATTTTTATTTGTTTATTTGCAGTTTACCTATTATTTTATTATTATTATTATTATTATTAGTATTAGTAGTAGTAGTAGTTATGTAATACAAGGAAGTTTTAAAATTTATATCAACGATTTCTTTCTTTAAATTTTCTTTTAAGTGGTATTTCTGAATTTGATAGAGAGGTGGTGTAAAAATACAGTAAATAGCGATGGGAACTAAAAAAACCATATTGGTTCTTACTGTTAAAAGTTTCAGGTTTTGAAGCGAATGGAGATTTTTCGTTAAAAAGCATTACAATACTAGTTCCCAGTGATTGAAAAGCCTGAGGGTCAGAAATAGGTTTTGAGAGTTGATCATAGGAATGAAATAGAGGAAGAGAAAATTCCTTAAATGAACAAGGAATTGCAGTAAGAGCTTTGATTTCTAGCATGATGCTTTGCAGTTGAAAAATGCCTGTTGAAATGCACAGATTTTGACATTGTTACATTAGAATTTGTGTGTGTAGGGGTGGGGGGGATTTAAGATATTTTGTTAAGTACTGATTTTCAATCTGTCAGTTAAATGGCGTACAAAATGTATTTCTTTTATAAGTAACCTTAATTGTAATTGCGTATTCAAGGCTTCAAGCAAAGGTAATCGAGTCTTCCCACTTATATTTTATTATTGGTAATAGTAATAATAGTGGTAGTAGCAGTAGATGTACTGCCTCTTATTCTTATAACTTTTGAGGAAAGTAAGATTGGAATTTTATATCTGTAAATATGTACTTCATTATAGGTTCATAGCAAAAGAATATTGAAATCAAGATCAAATGAATACGGAAACCTCTCATCTATTCAATGTAAAGACGCAGCTTTATTGATGGAAGAAGAACAGACAAGTGGGTCTTGCAGTACTTTCTTAAAGGATTCACAAGAAATGGGCTTGGCAATGGTAAAGTTTCCAAAAAAGAACTTTGTATGTCCTACATGCAATAAAATGTTTCCGCACAAAGGCAACTTTAGGAAACACCTCCAAACACACACAGGAGAGAAACCTTTCCTGTGCACTTTATGTAACTATAGAGGTACCCAAAAGATTCATGTGTTGGTTCATATGAAAAAAATTCACAAAAGATCTTAAGTTTGTGTTGAAAATAGTTATTTTAGAATGAGCCACTTTTTTTTCAATAAGGAGTTTATAAGTTGGTGGGCCAGTTGGGTATGGGTAAAAAGAAATAAACTTTTGACTTTAGAATTTTAAGACAACGTTACGGGTTAAAAGTAATGTAAAACTAGTGTAAAATCAGTGATACCTAATGAGGAAGTTGCTTTACCTGAGAGAGAGAGAGGAAAGCTACATTTGGAGTATTATTATATTTTTGCTTTTATAAACATTTAGACAGTTATATATATATATATATATATATATATATATATATATATATATATATATATAATATATATATATATATATATATATTATATATATATTTATTTATATATTTTTTATTTTTTTTTTTATTATTATATATATATATATATATATATATATATATATATATATATATATATATATATATATATATATATATATATATATATATATATATATATATATATATATATATATATATATATATATATATATATATATATATATATATATATATATATATATATATATATAACTACCAGTATTTTCATTTTATTTTAATTGTATTTCTATGATATATTAAAAAGTCTTAAATTTCATTATTTCATTTTTCAAATCTTGATGCTTATTCTATTCGAAGGTATATTTATTTAACCTTTATATTATACTGTTCCCCGTTCACGAAGTATTATTCACTTGTATCAAATAAAGGATTATTATTATTATTTCCGAACTTTCCATTAGAGGGAAGAATCATGAAGAAAAAAATAGGAAGCCTACATTAAATCTTTAAGAAAAATGGAATATAAGTTTTTAAAATGGAACCTATATAAATTATAGTAGATTTTCTATTGCAGACTTTTATCAAGGATGGAGGTTTTAATCAGGCTGGTTTGTGGAATCAGTCAGAAGTTATTATCATTATTATTAAAAGTTTTAATGAAAGAAATTGAATAAGCAATTCGGTGTCGAAGATTTTAGATTTTCTTTCTGAATTTGCAATTTAAATCTAATTTGCTATTTGGGTAAATTATTAAATTTTTAAATTGCAAGCATAGTTTTGTTCTCCAGTGTTAAAAAAAATCGCGTTTAAAAATTTTAATGAATGATGTGAAAGAATCGCAATTCTATCCTACCTATATTTTTAAACTAGGTTTAATGAATTTTATATCTATTTTGAATAACTATATTTAAATATATATTTACCTTTGCTCACCATTTTTCTATGTATACGTTTTAAGGAATTATTTTTCCCTTTAGAGAAAAATAAGTCCTTAAAACGTATACATAGAAAAATAGTAAGGAAAGTCAAAAATATATTTAAACATTCATTGGCATTTCTATTTAGTTTTTTTTTTTTTTTTTTTCAAACTTATCTTCTAGTAGTTCCATTTTTTTTTTCGGGGAAAAATTGTATTTTCAAATTATTTTAGTCCTTTTTATTTTCCTTTTATAAACCATAACAATCTCGCACATACAAAATCTATGAGGGTAAGTTTTAAATGTAAGTAGGGCGATCCCTATAAGGTGAAATACCAGTTAATGTAATCATCATAACTCTTTAGATGATCAGAGTTGGATATACAAGAAATTGAGAAGTCGAAATCAGAGTCGGGCGTTTTGGTATCGACTTCACATCTTTGAGATATAGGCATCTGAAGCAAAAATATTTAAGATAGAAAAAGTTTGTAAATATGACACCATAACTAGGAACAAAGCAGTGAATGAAAGAATATAATATTAAAGCATTTTTAGAGTGAACAAAATTTGTATATTCCACATAAATATATTAGAAATAATTTGAATCTCTTCTTACAATATATATTTGTTATAATAATAATCTGCAAACTTTACGGAAAAATAAGCAGTTGGTGTAGTTTTTACGTAAACAGTAAGAATATTAAATTAAAAAGTTTTAAAATAATAAAAAATAAAGTTTTATGGTAAACTCTAGTTTTTACGTAAAACAGTAAAATATTAAACAAAATTTTTTATCACTTTGTATTATATTTTCCATTATATTAAACATTATTTATATTTGTTATAATAATATGTATTAAACAAAATAAATAAGAAATTTTTAATACAAATTTTTTATGAAAGTTTATAAAAAATATGATAATACTCTTTTGAAATAAATTATAATTAAATATATTGTTATATAACGAGTGATAATATATTTTATATTAATATATAAATATATATAAGAAATATAATATATAGAAAAATATTATATTAT
>SEYY01024844.1:0-12500 GCA_009176605.1 Armadillidium nasatum | reverse complement strand
GCCTGGCGGGTCTTTCCGAACATGTAATAAGGAAGTCCCTTATTTGAAGTAAAGATTGAAACTTTTGAGCATCTAGAACTATTCACAAAACGCTCCTTTTCAATTTAGGGACAGGTAATTTATGAAAACCTAAGTAATTTCATAATAACTTAATTTCTATGTTTCGAGGGAAAAAAAATGATTGCAAATGCATCGTAAACAGTGAAACTCATATAACAATGTCAAACGTCTCAGACACTGACAGTTTTTGTCAAAGCTCTTAGATATTCCTCTCACTTAACCATCAACAGAGCAAGGTCATTTCATAAGAAAAGCAAATAAAGAATTAAACAAACACTTAAATGTCAGGTTTCAGACAAACTATAATGCAGAAGTGTATAAATATAACCAACTTTACATATTGCAACATGTGGCACTAGGCACTTTTAACTTAATTTCAACTACTTATACTGGATTTACTTTAACTATAAATTATACAATGAGTTTAAAGAATTCAAATTCAAGTTCAAATATTAAGACCTACAAATATTTCATCAAACTAACTTCAAAAAAAATAAATTAATAAATATAATATAATATATATATATATATATATATATATATATATATATATATATATATATATATATATATATATATATATATATATATATATATATATATATATATATATATATATATATATATATATATATATATATATATATATATATATATATATATATATATATATATATATATATATATATATATATATATATATATATATATATATATATGTAGATTCTGGTTAAGGCAGCAACTCATCTGGTCGAATCCTAAACTCGGTTTTACAAATATTTTTGGTTAATTGGGGCACCCTTCTTGTATAATGAGCCAATTTAAGCTTTTGTATACTCACGTGAAGATTTTGTGATGGATTACAATATATTTCAATATATTCTGCTATGTTAATGACTGTTGGGTGTACATTAACAAAAATTTAAAATCTCTTGATTTTAGTTCGTTAGTACATGATTTTCTAGTTTTTCACAATTTATTCAATTTTACAAAGTATAAAACTAGTATTTTAAAGAGTAAATACCTTTATTTGTGCCTTAGCATCCTTTAATCTTAAGGTAATATAAGCACCAGTGCTATAAAGTCGGCACTGAAGAAAATGTAAAGATTCAGACCTAAAAATAAATTTTAAAGATCTAATTTTAAGGAGACTTTGTTTCTTTTTGAAAACACTTTCATTTATAATCTCAAAATGGCTAAAAGAAAAAAGGGCTCCAACTAATAATATTTTGTAAGCAGAACAGCTGGAAAATGATAATAGTGAAAAATTGCGCATAACAGAAATATGTGAATTGCATTAAAAATCTTCCAACTACCATTACAGTAAGTAAAAGGGAAGTTTACTAAAGAAAAAGCTTCATTTACAAGATTCTTTGCTTCAAACAAAATTACTGTAACAATGACTAGAAAAGTATTAAAAAAAAAAAAAAAACAATATCGCACTGGTTAATGACTATTTCCCAACCACCCTCTCAAGGACTAAATGAAGAAATTAATGTTAAAATTGGATTTCTCAAGCGAGACGAAGTATCAGAAAACTTGTAACCGAAGTAGCTATAAATAAAAACAAACTGGTTTTTAGAAACTCTTAAAAAGTCGGTTCATACTTCTTAAAATGGATGCTGTTACATACAAGAGAGTAATGTGAAAAATCTGAGTAGAGTGTTGTAGGTACAGACCTTACAGCCCTGATTATACGCTATATATTGTAATGTGTGCTTTATACTCATATTGCAAGAGAATCTGAACATTTCCATTATACTCTTTGAACATTTCCATAATATTATAGGTCTTGCTTCGCCTTTTCCTCTAAAATACCTTGCAAATGTGCTTTATAATCTTAGGTTATCAATTAAGCCACGTAGCACCTGTCTTAATGATGTGCCTAAAATAATTAGAATCTACTATATATATATATATATATATATATATATATATATATATATATATATATATATATATATATATATATATATATATATTATATATATATATATATATATATATATATATATATATAATGAAACGATATTGAAAACAAAATTAAAAAATGGGTAATATAAATATTAGTTATAAAAAAAATAAAAGCAAATAAATAATAATAATAATAATAATAAAACAATGTTATTAAAACTGAGCCATTACCTTATGGCCAAGCAATTGGTGCTCTCTTTTTAGGTTTTTCTTCCTGAAAAAGAATTAAAATGAAAAGCAAATATCAGTCTAAACTCTAACTGCAAAATAATAACAAAAGATATAATCACATTAAAAAAAGAATGAAACATAAAACCTAATTTATACCTTTACTTCTGGACTTGACTTAGGAGATAAAGATGACGCAGAAGAACCTCCCCTATCTAATTTAATTTTCTTATTCACAACCACTAAAGACTTTGAAATGGAACTTGTATCATTAATTTTAGTCTTCTCAGATTCTTTTTTATCACCATCTTCACTTACATTTTTCTTCACCTCACTTCGATTAACAATTTTAATGCTATCAAAAGATGAAGATTTTGAAGATGAACTTAGTTTTATTTTCTTTTCTGGGGAATCGATGCAGGTAATTGGTCTTTTCAATCTTGAAGTTGTGGATGTATCCAAATTCAACTTCTCTTCACTTGATTTTAAAGGATTGCTTCCTTTCATGCTATATATATATATATATATATATATATATATATATATATATATATATATATATATATATATATATATATATATATATATATATATATATATATATATATATATATATATATATATATATATATATATATATATATATATATATATATATATATATATATATATATATATATATATATTACTTATATTTTTTTACAGTTTAAATGATGTGAAAAATTTAAAGAGTGGTTTATTAAGTCAATAATAATTAATAATAATAATAATAATAATAATAATAATATAATAATAATAATAATAATAATAATAATAATAATTTTGTATTACTATTTTTTTTTTTTTTTTTTTTTTTTTCAAACTTACATTTTATAATCTTCCTGAAAGTCACTTTTGGCAGATACATTCTTTCCTCTATTTTTGGTCAGCTCTTTTCCTCTTCGGTTTTGCCTATATATTCTTTGTGGCTTGGAAGTGATGTGTTTGTAAAATAGCTGCGTTATGCGTTCCAATGACTGTTCTTTTTGAATGTCTTCTCCGGCACCTCTCTGTATGAATTAAAAAAATATGTGAGGTGCATTTGGAAATGCAACATGATGATGTTACTTGCCCTATATTTTTTATTTAAAATTCTTTTCCTATTAATTTTTGTTAGAAAAAAATAGCGTACAAAAAATCACCATATATATATATAATATATATATATATATATATATATATATATATATATATATATATATATATATATATATATATATATATATATATATATATATATATATATATATATATAATATATATATATATATATATATATATATATATATATATAACAATAGAGTCCAACCATTCACTCATTCAGTCAAATTCGTTGTTTTCCTGATCCAAATAAAAAATTTCAATAAATTGTTGTAGAAAATGTCTTAGAGAAAGGAACTCTTCATTCAAATTTAAATTCTCTCAAGATTCCAACCCCAAAACAATCGTCAGTCAGTTAAGACTTCAGATACTGTGCTATAAACATCTAACTTATCATTGAACACAGTAATATCTTCATCAAAGTATCTTCTTCAAATGTTATATTAAAGTTTCTGATAATGAGGAGGTAACAGTTGAAATGGAATTCATTTGACCCATTAGTACCATAAATCACCACTACTATAAAACTTTTTGGACCTAACATTCACAAGCAAAGTCTTACTATGCTCTGGTTTCTAACGCATTTGAATTTCTATGAGTCTATTGTAATGATTATAAGTTTACTTACAGTAACAAGTAAGGTTTTCATTAATTCCATTGGTAAAATTTCTGGTTGAAGATGAGAGATAAAACATGGCCTTTCATTCGTTTCCTCATCTTTTTCTTTAAATCTTGAAGTATTACGATGATCACTTTTTGAGTCATTAAAAGTAATTCTTGCATGTTTATGCTTTTTTGAAGACATAGCAATAGACTACTCAATCTTGTATCTCATATGTTTTTATGATTCAGTTAACTGGCTGAAAAGAGAGAAAATTTGTACATGTCAACCTGTTCCAGAAAATAGAAGGAAGATCATGATCTTGAGAGAGTCAGCATGTCTATAAATAAAAAAATTTTAAGGTGGGATCTGATAGAACTACTTGGAATGTTTTATTTCCTAAAAGAAAGGATGAGGCATTCCTAATTGTAGATTCTCAAGTACAGTACATAAGAACATAGGAAAATAGAGACAGTTAGAAGCCACAAGGGCCTATCGAGACTGTCTCAGTCCAAACAAATAATAACAATAACAATACCAATACATGCACGAAAGACTAGGTCTATCCCATCCCTAGGTATCAGTACATTCATGCAAAGATAAAAGTAAAACTAAGCCCAATTATATATACATGCAATATTCAATGAACCATCACCAACTACAAAAAAAACTGCCTAGGCTTAGTCATAGGTTAATCTGTTGATCTAAAAATTCATATATAGCCCCCAATTTGGCTTAGTCAAGTTATACTACATAATACCCAAACCATCCATACATCTATCTAGCCCACTTTTAGAACCATTCTTAATATTTTAATATAAAAAAGTATAAGAAAATATAAAAATTAATATTCTAAAAATATTTTTTTATATAAAATTGCAGGTAATGAAAAAATGAAAAGAGGTAAAAGTAACCAATTAATATTATTTAAAAATGGCTATTCCATTATGCTTTTTATTAATATTAATAGATATCATAGTATTAGTATTCATCTAGAAACAATTTGAAGCCTAACATGGATAACACTGTCTCTCTCTCAAAATCAAAAAATAAATATAATACTGAAAAAAAAAAAAAAAAAAAAAAAAAAAAAAATGGCCTAATAAATGTAAATTACCTTTACTTTAACATACAAGAATCTCCAGCAACAATTAGTATCACCTGAGTCTAACTTTTACCCAATATATTTTATCTTTCACCTTAACCAGAGTAAAAACAAAAATCTTTTTTTTATTATGGTAATTGCGTCACTGAGAGTAGTGGATTTCTCGTTCTAAGAAGATGCTGAAAATAAATTATCATACCAGTTTCAAACACGACAAGGGTGCTGGATCACTGTCATTATGAAAATGTAAAAAATATTATGTATAGCTATTTTAGAGCAAAAATAAAAAAAGTTCATAATAATATATATATAATATATATATATATATAAATATATATATATATATATATATATATATATATATATATATATATATAATATATATATATATATTATATATATATATATATATATATATATATATATATATATATATAAAAAAAAAAAAAAAAAAAAAATAAAAATATATATATATATATATATATATATATATATATTATATATATATATATATATATATGGAGTACGCCTCACACATCTGGGTGGTTACACTCATATAGCTCTCATTGAAAAGGTGAAGTCTATGGCTTTTTGTCTTATCAACTCTCCTACTCTCAATAATTCTCTCCAATCTCTTTCTGCCCATCAAATTGTTGCATCACTTTATATTGCTATTACTATGGATGTTGCTCTTCCGAACTTTCTCATAGCATACCTCTTCATTTGAGAAGAGCTTGTGTGACACGTCTTTCTACAGTCTCATCCTTGCTCTGTCCAACTCACTGATCCCAGACTTAACCGCTATGCTCAATCTTATATGTACTCTACTGGTAAAGTCTGGAATACACTCCCTTCATCTATTTTCAAAATTTCCTTATGATTTACACACCTTTAAATGCCGTGTCTCAGGACATGTCCACCGTTAATCTGACCAGGATCCTGATTTGCTTTCTTTGGTGGAAATTTCATAGGCCTCTGGCCTTTGCCCACCAGAGATATATATATATATATATATATAGATATATATATATATATATATATATATATATATATATATATATATATATATATATATATATATATATATATATATATATATATATATATATATATATATATATATATATATATATATATATATAAATATATATATATATATATATATATATATATATATATATATATATATATATATATATATATATATATATATATAGATAGAGAGAAGCAACACATAATATATGCCTAACTTAACAAAGTGTTTTTTTGCTAGGTTAGGCCAACTTGTGTCCATTAGGCGCAGTTAGCAAACTGGTTTTTGGCTAGGTTAGGTCTATTTGCTGGCCATTAAGCATAGTTTTACCCTTTAAGTCCAGGTAAGGTTAAGTCAAACTAGTTTATTAGATCTAACAAACTAATTTGACTTAACCTAACCTGGACTTAAAGGCTAAAACTATGTCTAACAGTAAGTAAAAAGACCTAACCTATCCAAGGCATGGTTCACCTTAAATGGTTATTTAGTTGTTATTCAAAATATAAGCTGAAATATAATGTATATTAAATAAAAATAAAATTGGTCAGAAAATAAATTCACTAAATTAAAATGTACTTAAGGTAGTAAAAGTAGATTTTGAACAACATAAAGCTTGGTTTTTGTCTGCCACTTTGACTATAAGGCATAAGAAATTGGGCAGAGAAAGATAATCAGAAAAAATATTGATACTAACAAACTAGTTCAATTTAACCTAACCTTGATTTAAAGGGTAAATGTATTCTAATGTCTAGCAAATAGGCCTAATATTTATTTTACACTTTCAGCAGACAATCTTCTAATGTCATATTGAAAAAATAATTATTCTTATTAATTTAAAATTTTTTTATTTTTTTTCTTACAAAACCATTTATCGTTCATCGATTAACCATAAAAAAAAAAATCATTTTAATTTCAGTTAAACTAAGAAGCCCATTTCAAATCCCTGTGCATAGTTTTAGTCAAACTTGCAACACGTATGTTGTTAGTTTCAGCAACCTTTTTATTTTTTTAGTTCTGAACTAGCTATAAAATTTTTTTTTTTTTAATTTTCATCATGAAAGTGATCCAGCAACCTTGTCTTACTTGAAACTAGTATCATGCATTATTAGTTTCAGCAACTTTGTTGATTGAGCTCATATGAAATAACTCACTCTCAGCAACACAATTACCATTATTAAAAACACATATAGAACTAAATAAATCTCAACTGATGTTCTCATTGTTCTGGTAATTCTAAGTTAACAAAAATGGCAGTGGTGATCGAAATTGGTACTAAATTTCTACAAATATTACAATAAGCAGTTTTAATTTTTTGTAAGCAACAATTTAGCTATAGCAACAATAAGTCTAGGTGTTGAGGTAATGTAATCTGAAATCACACGATTCCAAAATAATTTCTTTTCACTAAAAATACTTTATGTAGCCTCTAAGTTCAAATAAATCCGTTTTATTTGGATTTTTTACTAAAAATTTGATCATCGTTAACTTAATATCACTACATGAAAATTTTGCGAATGAGAAATTGAAAAGTCTAGCTATAGAATCGCAGCCAAGCATAAATTTGCGTTTCACATTTGAACATAGTCACGGACATAGGAATATTATAGTCAAAAATAGCAGCTAAATGATATACAAGGATATAAGAAAAATAGAAACACTTTGAAGCCTCATAAATTGCAAGTTGGATTATGAAAATTTAAATCTTAAGACGAGCAATTCAAAATAAATAAATAAATAAAAAATTATAACACTAGTATCGTTAACATAAATAATAATGTAGCATATACCATATCAGTATTATGGTAATATTGTAAAAGTATATATATATATATATATATATATATATATATATATATATATATATATATATATATATATATATATATATATATATATATATATATATATATATATATATATACACGGGAGAGGGAAGTAGCGCTCCCGAGGTGATGAGATTACTCCCCATTGGGTATATGGGATTTTTAGGGTACTTCTCATCTCGTCATCCCGGCGCCCAATGGTTCGCTCTCTTTCGCTCTCATCTCTATCTTTTTCTACACGGAGTAGGTTCTCCTTCAAACAGATAAAACACTATTATAGACACACACTTTTTAATGATGGCGTCAACAACAGTAGAGAAGCCCCGGGGGGCCGTTTTCAAAAATATTCCCTCATCCACCCCTTCCCCGTCACCACTTGGAAGTTGGTGGCCTCTGATGATGGGGTTGGTGCCACCAAGACTCTACAGCTGACTTGTCCTGGTGCACGGTCTATTTTTTTTCATTAATTTATGAAACATTCTCGGTCTACACCAATTTCCAATTTGTTGAACATCGCCTCTCTTTTTCTAAACCTCACCTCTTGTTCGTGACCGTAACTCAGATGTCTGATGGCTCTGATATCAAATCCTATTATATTTCTTCCTACTGTCTCTATTCTCAAATTTCAGCTAAAGGCAGTTGTTGTGCATACGTGTGCTACGACGTCGTTTGTTCTCGTGTCTCTAATTTGGAGTCTTCCGAATTTTCCACCTTATGGCTTAGGCTCTCTTTCCATTCTACGACTACATTCATTTGTTCTGTTTATTTATCTCCTAATTCTACTGACTATACTAAATTCTTCGACTATTTAAACTCCAAAATAGAGCACATTCTCTCTTCTCCTCCTTTCTCTGAAGTCGCAAATATTTTTATATTTAATTTTATTAATTTTCTTAAAAAGTTTTACAGGAAAAATATAGTATTTATTAAAAAAAAAAATTGTTTAATTAATGACGTGATAATTTTTTTTTTTTTTTTTTTTATACCGACGAGTAGTATTTCTCCCAATTAGAAAAGAGTTGACATACGTGAAATTCTTAATAAACAATCAAATATTTGTTTACAGTTCTGCTGCTTAAAAAAAGAGTAATGGCTGTAGGCTTGTGAGGTAAGCATATTGGCATTACTTTTATTAGAAAAAAAAAGTCGTTTAAGTTTGAATTTTTCAAATGTAAAATGGCTTATCCCAGTTTTGTCTACGAATCTTCCTATCCATCTGACCCACTGTATATAAGTTTATATTGTGTGCAAATGTTTCGATATGCCGGGAAAATTAATTTTTTTGATTTCTGAAGAAAATTTGAAACAAAGTTTTGTTATAAAAAGTAAAATCTTAATGTGTCATGTAATTTTATTTTCTCCACATCAATCAAATAAATATATAGTTTCTAATACTTGTGTTGATTAAAAATGACAACAAATTATACTAGGCTTCCAAATTGCAGTAACTTGTGGCATATATATATATATATATATATATATATATATATATATATATATATATATATATATATATATATATATATATATATATATATATATATATATATATATATATATATATATATATATATATATATATATATATATATATATTATATATATATATATATATATATATATATATATATATATATATATATATATATATATATATATATATATATATATATATATTGTGGCTTAAAATAAAAGTATGGCCCATTATTAAATTTATTAATTTTTTGGTAATTGTTTAATTCATGGTAGGAAATTAATATCTTTGAAACTATAATTTAAACACCCACGAAAATAAATTAAGCAAAACTCAATTAAGGAGGTCCCAATGAAACCTGATAGACCAAAAAAAAAAAAATGTGAATAATTTTTATTTTATCACTACTCAAGAGTTAGGGGAATATGGGGCTTGATCCCCCTTAAATATAGGTTTGTTTGCCATGTATTTATTTTTTTAGGGGTGTTTATTTTTTTGTTTGTCTATTGGGCTTCATTAAACCCTCCTTAACTGATTTTTATTTAATGTGTTTGTAGACATTATAGTTTAAAGATATTCATTTTCAACTATGAACTAAACAGTTACCCATTTTTTTCAGAAATCCGATGCGAATGATAGATATTCCATTGTGTTTCATTAGTCTTCTTTATCTTGAAGGTCTTCAAATTTGATTATAGGATTGATTTTTCCTTTTTCCCCTTATCATGTCACTTTCCAGAAGTAAGAGGTAGGATTTTATTACAGTTTAAGGTATTATATTAGGGTTAGTAATATTAGTTTTATTAGTGTGGTTAAACTTAAAAATGAAAAAAATAAAAAAATAAAAAATAAAAATAAAATATATAATATATATATATATATATATATATATATATATATATATATATATATATATATATATATATATATATATATATATATATATATATATAAAGGGCTCATGAGAAAAAAAATTCAATTTAAAATATGTAAAGGTTATTATGCAGGGTTTGTCTCTGACCTGGTATTTAGTTGTTATTCAAAAAATAAACTGGAAATGTAAAGTATATTGAAAAACAAATATGGGTCAGAAAATCAAATTCAATAAATTTAAAAATAGTTAAAGTACTAAAAATCCAGCTATAAAATGATATAATTATGCCAACTCACCGAACATGCCTACGCCTTGTAGCAATATAAGTAGAGAATGACATTACAAAAATGATCGATTTTAAGGTATCAATATTTCATGCTGTTATTACTAGATATTTTTAAAATTGGGCTTAATATGTTATCACTTTTAATGGTACTGATATCAGTAATTGTAAATATAATTTGAATTAGCATTTTGGAAGTTTTACCCAATTTTTTTTTTTAAATATTTGAAAATATAAATCAAGTTTTTCATTTAGTATATTTATAGATGGTATTTTTTTTTTTTTTCACAACTCTTTGATACATAATTTGAGTAATTTTGGAAATTTTATTACAATTTGCATAGAGATACTAATGGTAATGGTAAATAATTACAGTACTTGCATATTGGAAATTGTGCTCTTATTATTTTGATATTTAATCATGTAGGTTTGTAAGAATATTGAGTGGTAAAGATATAGATTGTAAACATATTTCCTGATTTCTAAGAAGTTTCCTTTTGGCTGCTAAAGAGAAATTTGTATATTGTTGCTCTAATGTACCTTATAGATTTATTGTTAATGGTGTTACTTGATAACTTCAAATAATTAGACTAAACATTTTTGTGAATACTTCTGTTATATAAAGATTTGTAATGGGGACATTCAGTGTTAAAAAGTCTGCTTAAGGGGACTTTGAGAGAGCTATTTTTTTTAAGTTGATTGAGTTTTTAATTTATTCCATTAAGAAATTTTTATAATTTTAGTTTGTTATACTTTTAAGGTACATTTGATGATGATCAACAACTATTAGACCTGCATCATAAAAAAAAGTAAAAAAAAATTAAAGGTTTTATCACTTATCGATACTTTGGAATAATTTTTACTATTCAATAGCTCTGCTTCTAGAATTTGAATTTTGTGAGTTAGTGATCAGTATGTTATAAATTTTGTTGAATAAACTTTTTATTTCCTTAATACTTTTCTACTATGATACTTCTTATTTTACATATTTCACTTTATATTTTGACCCCATTCACCTGGGAAAACTTGTACAATACAAATAGGAAAATGTAAAGTAACAAAAAATTTGAGCACTGTTTTTTAGTTTGTTTCAAAAATTATGAAAATAAATATGAAATGGAATCAAATTTGTGCTACTTAAGGGTCTATCTTTGCTTATAAGGGAGTTAAAATTTACATTTTTATGTCCTGAAAATTGCCAGGTCATAGTTTAAAATAGTAATTGAATCTACTTTGAAATGATTATAATTTTTAAACAATAAATAGCTATATATTAACATTTCAAATTGGTTTTATTACATTGTTAAAATACCATTATGAAGCATTAATATTAAATATTAATATTTCACAATGGTATTATAATAATATTACAAACTAGATTTGTAATATGTTCACATGTAGTAATAGTATATAAAAAGTACAAAAGAGTTTATTTGTTTTACTTGTAAAACAAGTTAATAACCATGGGCAAGTAAATTTATTTCTTTATTATTTCAGAACCGCAAAACCAATCAAGTATTTTGTCACAGAAAATGATTCTAGTGATGGTAAGTAGTGAAAGCTAATAAAGATATAGGATATAACCAATACAAGTTATAGGAATTTTTGTGGAATCTGGAGAATAATAGGTTACTCATAATTTAATGTAACATTTATATATTTTTTTTTTTTTCAAATTTAGATAATGATTTCTGTGATTTCACTCCACCTTCCAAGAAGATAAAGGAAACCAATAAGAAAAGGAAATCAAAAAAGGATCAGGAGAGTAGAGAAACCATAGTATCCAATGACTCCCCTAAAGATAAAAGTCCAAAACAGAGATTATCCCTTGAGGAGCGCAAATTTCAGGTACTATATATTAGGGATAATTGTAGTTCGGACTAGAAATTTACAAATTTATATATGATCATTAAAACCTGAATGAATAAAATTTAATAATTTATACATTGAAAATTATAAACTAAA
>SEYY01024843.1:102500-104706 GCA_009176605.1 Armadillidium nasatum | reverse complement strand
TTTTCTTCTTAAACTTTACAAATGTCGTTGGTCAAATTAATTAATTTTAAAAAGGTGTAAAAAAGATCTTCAAAAAGTCAATTGTCTGATTCAGTCGTTTAAAAATCAATCTTTCTTTCTACGCTTTGGTAGCGAGATTCTTATCATTAAAATTTGATATATTACTCATTCTAAGTATTTTTTTTATAAATGTTATTCAAATTTTTTTTTTTTTTTTTTTTTTTTTTTTTTTTTTTTTTTTTTTTTTTTTTTTTTTTTTTTTTTTTTTTTTTTTTTTTTTTTTTTTTTTTTTTTTTTTTTTTTTTTTTTTTTTTTTTTTTTTTTTTTTTTCTTTTCTTCTCTTTCTTTCTCTCCTCTCTCTCTTCTCTCTCTCTCTCTCCTCTCTCTCTCTCTCTCTCTCTCTCTCTCTCTTTCTCTCTCTCTCTCTCTCTCTTTTATTTATCTTCTGTTTTTTTCTTTATTTTTTCTTTTTAAATTATCTATCATCTCTATCTATTTATTTTTTTATCTTTTATCTATCTATCTATCTATCTATTATTATTTCTATCTATCTATCTATCTATATATCTATCTATCTATCTATCTATCTATCTATCTATCTATCTATCTATCTATCTATCTTTTCAATCTTCTTTTTATCTATCTTCCTGTTCATATACCTATTTCTCTCTATAATTTTTCCTTCTTTTCAATATTTCACCTAAAAGTAATAATAATTTCCCTGCAGAATATTCTAAAGATTTAGCCAATAAATTTAAACTAATATTAAATTGTATAATAAATATTTATTTTCAAATTAATTCAAGAGTTTTACTCCGTAATATATATATATATATATATATATATATATTATATATATATATATATATATATATATATATATATATATATATATATATATATATATATATATATATATATATATATATATATATATATATATATATATATATATATATATATATATATATATATATATATATATATATATATATATATATATATATATATATATATATATATATATATATATATATATATATATATATATATATATATATATATATATATATATATATAATATATATATTATATATTATTTATATATATATAATATATATAATATATTTTATTAGTTTAATTAAAGACTCTATATTCATGTTTTGATCAATTACAATCTGTGACGATGTAAAGTCCTGTGACCTTTGTACTTCCTACAAGTATGATTCAGTAATTATTAGGAAATTACCCAATATCCTTTGCCAATTACCTAATCAATTACAAGTTAAATCCTCGGAATTACTGTTCTATATCCCCTTATTTTAATTCCTATATAGATAAGTGCATCCTGATCGTGTTAAAGATTGTTCATGACCAACAATACAGTAAAAAAAACATATATATATATATATATATATATATATATATATATATATTATATATATATATATATATATATATATATATATATATATATATATATATATAATATATATATATATATATATATAATATATATATATATATATATATATATATATATATATATATATATATATATATATATATATATAATATATATATATATATATATATATATATATATATATATATATATATATATATATATATATATATAGTATAGTTCAAAATAATCATAGAAAAAAAAAATTCAAACATTTGCTTCCGTATTTGTTATATTACAATAGATTAGTAAACTATTGTTAGAAAAATACGCTGCAGTTTCTCACCGTCTCCTTGTAAGGGGTTAAATAGCATTATTACAATATTTTTTAAATATGAAAGAAATGTAACTTGTCTGACTGAAGGACAAACGCCTGTTGGGTGGGGCAGTGGCAGACGATCACATACAGGAGTTAACTTGAGAAAGCATATAAAATAACATCAATTTATATACGTATGGGGAGGTAATAATGGTTATTAAAATAGTATACGATATAATATCTAGCTTTAAGGTGAAAATAAAGATATATAGATAGAAGATAGATGGGCCATGACAATTATATGTTGTAATACAGTTTACACGACGAAAAAAAAGGCCACATTTGAATCTCAAGGTTATATGTGTAATATATTACGTAGGTGTATATTGATGTACGTATTTACGTATTACAGTATTGGTGGAAGTAGGTAGATGAGGCTGACAGTTTTTTTTTTTCTGATTTATTTATTTTTTTTAATTTTC
>SEYY01024843.1:65000-75000 GCA_009176605.1 Armadillidium nasatum | reverse complement strand
GAAAACGGAATTAAAGGCTAAATAAAAAAAAATAATAAATAAACAAATTAATTATTGTTAAACTATTAATAAATTATAACAATCATAATTTTCATCATTAGGTACAAAAAAAAAAAAAAAAAAAAAAAAAAAAAAAAAAAAAAAAAATCCACAATCAACTTTTGTTATTTTTTTTTTTTTTTTCTAATGCGGATAATATACTCATTCGCCATTCGCCATTCGCCATTTGTCATCACCATCAAATTTTGGAAAGATTTGTGCTTATATGATTAATATATATATTTGTTTTACTAGTCACCACTACTCCCGTGCAGAGACCCCTTTTCAAGGAGGGCATAATAAAAACTTCAAAGGAAACCCACATATTCTCAAGTCTAATGCATATTCCTAAGGTGAGCGCAGACGGAGGCTTTAAAGAGATTAAGATTAAATACAGCAGAAAAAATAGACGATGGTAGGGAATTCCACAGGACAGAAGTGGCTGGTAGGAAGGTTGCACCACAATGAGCAATCCTTGAGCTTGCAACACTGACAGATTGCTCATGCGCATGTAAGCACTCCTTGTGCTATGAGGGAGACGCAACGGAGGTGGGATGCGAGAGATCAACTCCCTCGAGCACCTGCCATTGAAGGAGGTCATTGATAAAAATATAGTAACAGAGTAGTGGATCGAACAGAACCCTGATGAACACCACAATTAATAGGGAAAGAAGAAGAAGAAGTCGTTCCATCAACAAGAGCTGATATAGAGCAATATAAGATGAAGCTAGACATGAGAAAGCAAAGAGAATAAGGAAATCCAAAGGAGGGGGGCTTAGAAAGCAGTGACGCATACCATACCCGGTCAAAAGCCTTGGAAATGTCAAGACTCCCCATAGTCCCTAAGGGAAGAAGACCATAGATCAGTAAAATAGGAAAGTATGTCACCAGTTGACCTCGAATATCGAAAGCTATAGTATATATGGAGTGAGATTCCAAATGATCCAGGAAATGAGAGTTAAGAATAGTTTCAAAGACTTTAGATAGAATGCAAGTAAGATCTATAGGTCGATAGTTAGAAGGTTCAGAACGACTGCCCTTCTTCGAGATTGGTTGAACATACGAACGCTTCCAACACAGAGAAACAGTATTAGTATTAAGGCATAGAAAGAAAGTTGAACGAGAACAGGCGTCAACTCGGAAGTACACTCCCTCAAAACACTAGGAGGAATGCCATCTCGGCCACTAGCCATTCTAACATTCATAAATTTTAGTATCCCATGCACCTGATTATATGAAACTCACAGGTAAAAACATGGGACACTCCTAAGAGTAGAAGGAGTGGGAGGTGGGATGCCGGAATCGTCCAGTGTAGAATTAGATGAAAAAAAGGAGGCCGAAGAGATAGTCTTTTCAGCAGGAGTGTTAGCTACAGAACCATCAGAGCGAATAAGAGGAGGAAAGAAGGATTTGCAGAAGTTGTTGTAGATATTTTTGGCAAGAGGGCAGAAATTTTTATCAGAGGGAGAACCAAGGAGGTCGGCGCACTTCCTTTTAGTGAAGAGTATGCTTGGCTCGTCGAAGAATATCCCTGCAGCGATTCCGAGCAGAATGAAAATAGCAAGAGTGATAGGAGAAAGACAGTTTTTCCGCTCCGATTCTCACTGCACTCTCCATCGAACCATAAATTTGGGAAGAGAAAGATTTAGTTGAAGAAAGAATGAACCTGCTAATCCCACCAGTGATCACGGCTCTACCTTTTCAGCGGGAGCCGAAGCATCACCAAGTGTTCAAACCAGAATTCATTCCAAGAATAGTTAGACATATAAGCGACGCAATGCCCCCAATTAGCCTATTAAAGTGCCAGAAACTGCGTTTTGGGCAATGTATATATATATATATATATATATATATATATATATATATATATATATATATATATATATATATATATATATAATATATATATATATATATATATATATATATATATATATATATATATATATATATATATATTAATTTATTTATTTATTTCACATGGTGAAAAAGGGTAAAAAATCTAAAGAATAACACCAGAGTTGGGTAATAATCAATAGATCCAAGTTAAATGTTGATATGTCCGGATACGAGCGTTTGAAAGACCAGTCGAAAACTGGAAAAACAAATACAGAGAATATTCCAGACCTGACCTGCTAGAATGAGCATAGCGGTTAAGTTTAGAGTCAGAGAGTTGTTCGCTATAAAAATTTAAAGGAATAGTGTAAGATGGTAAGATAGTATTTAAGATAGTATAAAATAGTATAATTTGAAGGGCAGAAAGAGATTGGAGAGTTAGTGATAGAGGAAAAGAAAGGTGTGTGAGAGAAAACAACAAAGATGTGGGAGGAATATTAAGTTAACTCCAACGAGATAGAGCAGTATACATGTGAAAAAGCAATTAACCAAACACATTGTTGAGATTTAAGAAACACACACCAATGTGGGAACAAATTGCTCTAACCAGGAGGCTGTACTGACACTAAGGTCTAGCGAACAGCCTTTCTTTCAAAGCTGTTATCTTTATTCGAAATAAGGGGAGAACATTTCAAATGGAAGCAGACCCCGAAAGCGACAGGAACAAAAAAGTAGGAGGCAAGGAAAAGATCATTTGTAGAACCCTTCGTAAAGATTCATTCTAGTGATCCAAGATATGACTCAAAGGTTTAAAAGTGCTTCCTAATCTTCTGGTTAAGAATAGACTCGAAATCGCTTAAAAATAACAGATACAAAATCAAAAGGATTATAGTTAAAAGGCTAAGGGAGGTCCCCTTTTTTCGGCACCATTTTAATGAATGATCGCTTCCATCAAAAAAAAAAAAAAAAAAATTTGAAATTGATATGCGTAGAAGAAATAGTTTACCAAGGCAAGGTGCAATCTTATAAGCACAAGTTTTATAAGTCTCGAATGAAAAACTAAATGGAATGTGTGTGTTCCATTTTAGCTTTAAGCTTAGAAAGAACAGAAATAAAATTTTTAGAAGAAATTACTGTTAGGCATAAATGAAGTGAAGATACGTGGAAAATGAGCAATAGTTCAGGAGTTGCTCGATATTAACTTAGGTCCCAAATGTATGATCGAAGTGCTCAGTTTTAGCAGAAAGTATATAGCATCTGTTATTCCGTCGGAATAAACTAAAGGAGGAAAAGAGGAAGATATAATCAAGTCAAGGTTTCTTTTTTTTTTTTTTTTTTTTGTTGCAAAATGCCATTTGATCCAAAGCACATTTGAAGACCATCTGGGAAGGTGAAGCGAAGCGGCAAAAGGACGAAAGAAAAGGATAAGAAGAAGATTTTTCCAACCCAACAAAACACTCCATGGGACTAGATATACGGACCAAGCCTTCTCCCTCATATATATATATATATATATATATATATATATATATATATATATATATATATATATATATATATATATTATATATATATATATATATATATATTATATATATATAATATATATATATATATATATATATTCCTGATTATTGCAAATAATTACAAATATAAAAAATCGATATATATAATTTTTTCTTCTAAGAATAACTTTTTTATATAATAACAAGACGTAGGCCTACAAGAGGCTAATCAATATACCCCTTTTTGCATATATATATATATATATATATATATATATATTATATATATATATATATATATATATATATATATATATATATATATATATATATATATATATATATATATATATAATATATATATATATATATATATATATATATATATATATATATATATATATATATAATGTATGTGTGTGTGTGAGAGAGAGAGAGAGAGAGAGAGAGAGAGAGAGAGAGAGAGAGAGAGAGAGAGAGAGAGAGAGATTTTAAAAATAGGTGAAATTTTTATAAACTGAGAGCAAAATGCCAGTGATTTAACAAGACAGAATTACCAAACGATGCCATAAAGTATGCCGTCGGTTGTCGCGTGTCTCCTTTATTGTAGTTATTTATGGTCATTGTTTACCCTGTCTACGACCTCGTTATAAATGTTTTGCAATTTTCTAGATTGTTTACATTCACAAACAGCAAATCAACATTAAACTGTTTGTGAAACTTGGGGAAAAAGACCTGTAATCTGATTCATTATTTTGTGAAGCAAGTTTATATACTGATTTACATTACCTTTAAAATCATTTTAACATTGTCTGTTTTTTTTTTTTTTAATGCTTTAAAAGTGGTTGAGATTTAAATGTTGATGAAAAGCCTAACGTTTACCGTTTACCGTGGCTCAAATGGTAGAGTGATTGACTCACGTGCTTGAGAGCGCCGATTCGATTCCTCTTGGGAATCCTAGGTATATACTACCTAGAAAAGTTCCTCTACTCGAATAGGGCAAAGCCCGTGAAATGTGAACTTTAAGGAAAAAAAAAAATGTTGATGATCTGTCTGGATGAATTTTAAGGTCAGATGAATACCTTTATGTCATCCAGGTTAATTAATGGAAATTGTGCTTTCAGATCATTGATTAATAACCATTCTAGAAATTGGAAGAAGTGCAGTATTTAGGGAGAAGTGTAGAATTTCATTTAAATTTACAGAAAAAATTATAAGTGCATAGAATTATTGTAAAGTTCACCCCATAACTACTGTACCAAGATAAGAAAGAATGACTAATCATAGTCTGTAAGAAGGAGAGAGAGATAGAGAAGAGAGAGAGAGAGAGAGAGAGAGAGAGAGAGAGAGAGAGAGAGAGAGAGAGAGAGAGAGAGAGAAGAGAGAGAGAGAGAGAGAAGAGAATTAAAGAACACGAATAGGAACCGAAATATTAAAGATATTATAGCTAGTGATGATATGGACTTAAGGCTTATGTCTTAGGGAGGGAAAGATCAACATAGAACTAAAACATATTCATAAGGTCAGATTAGAAGTGAAATTCACGTCTTCTTTCTTTAATCAGCTCCAGATGACTCTTCTGATTCTCAAAACTGAAATCAATATTAAGAGTCAGAGCTCAGAAACTCAGAGAACTCGGAAAACTCGGAGAACTCAGACAACTCAGAGAACTCAGAGAACTCGGAGAACTCAGAAAAATCAGAGAACTCGGAGAACTCGGAGAACTCAGAGAACTCGGAGAACTCAGAGAACTCAGAGAAATCAAAGAACTCGGAGAACTCAACATATTTGAGACCTCAAGAAAATTTTAGAAACCATCATTTAACCAATTTCTTAAAAAAATGATAGTTATATTTACAGAAGTGAAAATACTGTTGGGAAGAGAGTATTAACAGAGAAAGGAAAGACAAGTGTACTTTCTTTGTAGCATAGTTTCAAAAGAAAGTGAGAAAGAAGGCGAGAGAGAGGGGGGGAGGATGTTAGGGTAGTCTTTCAAAGAGGGGGTGAGAAAGAAAGGGGGAGGTGGGGTGTTAGGATAGAGCTTTGAAAGGAGACTATACTAAATGAGAAGACAAGTTCCAAGAAATTATAAAAATGGTTCTTTGACTCTTTGATATATATATATATATATATATATATATATATATATATATATATATAATATATATATATATATATATATATATATATATATATATATATATATATATATATATATATATATATGTATTGTTACCTTTTAAAAAAGTACTTTTAATATTTAAATACTACACTTAAATTTTGAATAAAATTAAAATATTAAAAACTTAATCAATTTTTTTTTTTTTTTTTTTTTTTTTTTTTTTTTTAGCGAAAAGTTCATCTAAGGCCAGTTTATTGTAACTAACCCACATTAATATTGATTCATTAAAAAACCTTATGTATAATAATAATAATAATAATAATAATAATAATAATAATAATAATAATAATAATAATAATAATAATAATAATAATAACAAAAAAAAGTTACTTAAAAGTAAAACAAACAAAATAAAGAGAGAAGCGCACAGTCAGACATACAAACTGAGAGATAAACAATCAAGAAGCTTTTGTAAAAAAATTGAAGAGAAGAAAAAGAAAGAAGAAGAAAAAGAAGAAGAAGAACAAGAAGAAGAAGAAGAGCAGGATGAAATACAAGAAGAAAAGAACAGGAAGAAGAACAAGAAGAAGAACTAGAAGATCAAGAGTATGAACAAGAAGTACATAAGATAATGAATAATAAACTAAATAAGGTTAAAAACTAAAACGTTAAGAAAATTAATTGCAAAAAAATACAAGACAGAGAAAAAGCAAATGAGAGAGAGAGAAGAGAGAGAAGAGAGAGAGAGAGAGAGAGAGAGAGAGAGAGAGAGAGAGAGAGAGAGAGAGAGAGAGAGAGAGAGAAAGAAATTGGAAAAGAGCTTCAGTGACAAGAGTAGATAGAGAGAGAATGATAGATAGAGTGAGAAATAGAAAAATAACGAATATAAGAAGAGAAAAAGAGTGAGAATGAGAGACAGAGAAATGAGATAAAGAAGAGAAGTGACAGATTGAGATAACAAGAGGGAGTGATAAGCAAAGAAAAAGATAGATAGAGTGAACACGTGACAGATTGATAGAGAGAGAGAAAAGATTAGGATAGAAAACATAGATAGAGATTGAAAAAGGAGCAAGTAAAAATAATGAAGGAGAAATAGATAAAGATAGATTGAGACAGAAATGGAGATAAAGAGAGACAACAAGAGAAGGAAGAGAGTAAAAGAGAGGATAGAGAATGAGAGTGAGAGACGGAGAAAGAGAGAGAATGAGAATGTTAAAAATTAAATTAGAAACTCTGTAAATATGTAGGGTTTAAAAAGATAGATTGATAAAAGAGATAGAAGTAGAGACACATGGAAGATAATGAAAGAGAGAGAGAGTAGGAGAATAAAAATTAGAAAGAGAAAAGATATGTGGTGTGGAAAGACAAAATGACAAAGAAAGAGAGAGAGAGAGTGAGAGTAGAGGAGAGGATGGGTTAGAAAGAGGATGATCGAGGAAGAGAGAATGAGAAAGAGAGAACGAAGGGAGAGAGGGTGAAAAAGAGAGGGAGAAAGAGAGAACGAAGGGAGAGAGAGAGAGAGAGAGAGAGATAGAGACAGAGACAGAGAGAGGCTAAATACAAAAAGAAACTTTTAACCAAGTGACTTAAAAAAATATTGACAAGAATTAATTAAAAACAAAAAATGTAATAAATAAATAAGTTCAAATAGATAACAAGAAAAGTCAATTTAAAAACAAAAAAAAATAAAGAAATTAAATATTTTAAAAAACAAAATAAATTTTTTTTTTTTTTTTTTTTTTGCATAAAAAAAAAATAAATATAAAAAATAAAAAATAAAAAAACAAAAAATAAATTTATTATTTATTATTATAAATATATATATATATATATATATATATATATATATATATATATATATATATATATATATATATATATATATATATATATATATATATATATATATATATATATATATATATATATATATATATATATACTACTCAGCAAAATAAACGCTCTAATGGAGCATTAAGGGTTAGTATATATGTTAATATAAAGAACATGGTTATACAAATCGGACGGAATGTCATGACGGGCCGTGGCGGGCCATTGAAGTCCACGTGAATCGGGCACATCGTCCTGTAAGTCGAGGAAGCAATCCTACCAGGTAAAAGCTTTGTCCTTGGTGCCTCTATACTTGCTTCCTGTGTCTTTTGGTACCTTCGTGTAGCCTCCCCTGGCCCGGGTGACAACTGGACAGTGTCGATACATGCTGGAGATGATGTCCTTTATTGCATTCTATGGCAGCTAATCCCATAAGCATACAATTGATTGGCGCAGGTCAATAAGGCTTTGTGGAGGGTACTCTAGCTGTTGCAGCAGCCTTTTCAGTATGTTCCAGACATGCTCAATGGGGTTGAAGTCAATATTTTGCTCGGGAAAGCCTGACATTCGAATCCAGTCCGTCTGGAGGTAGTTGGAGACACACCTTAAAACATGCGGCCTGGTGAGGAGGGCTCCATAACTACCCATCCTGGGAGGTACCATGTTCTGCGTGGCGTCGATGAATGGTATCCGTGCTCACACGGATACCATGCATAATCTGTAATTGGTGTCTGATGGTCACGTGGTGTGAAATGGCCGATCACGGCATGCCTTCAGCCGTAGATCTGTTTTCGACGGCAGTTGTTGCATGTAACTGCTTTTGGTCAGCCAGCCTGGTATGGTCATGTGTTACTTCGTACCTTTGTACCACTCTTGAAATGATTGTATGGCCCACCCTGATTTGCATTGTAGGTACCCTTCTGCTTACATTATGTGAATGCGACGCTCACATCACTTGTCAAACGACGTCAAACCCACTCCATAGCACTTGTCCAAACGTTAACGGTGTAATAGTCTTGAACGTCACTGTACCTTTAACGTAATCTACCCAAACATGTGAAGTAGCAATTTGGTTGGTTCGACCTTTTTCCATATAACGTCGATATCGCAACATAGGCCCACCCAGCTCCGATAAACCTGCAATGAATGGGTAGATACTGGTACACACAATGGCCTTCATGCTCGCCCAACCCACCTATCACCGAATTTGTAGAGGGTTCGTTAATTTTACTGAGTAGTATATTATATATATATATATATATATATATATATATATATATATATATATATATATATATATATATATATATATATATATATATATATATATATATATAATATATATATATATATATATATATATATATATATATATATATATATATATATATATATATTATGTTTTTTAAAACAAAATTTATTGATTAGAGATAAAGAAGGTAAAAGTTGAGACGAATCACAACAGACTTTTATCTAAACCAGTTTTTTTTGGAAAAACAAAGTCAAAATAAAATCTTTTTCTTTTAATTAAAAAAGAATACAGATTAAAATTGAATGTAACATGACCCAGAGAGAGAGAGAGAGAGAGAGAGAGAGAGAGAGAGAGAGAGAGAGAGAGAGAGAGAGAGAGAGAGAGAGAGAGAGAGAGTAGATGAATTGACAGAAAATCATTGCAGGAGATGGGAATATTTAACTAGGAAGATTGATATAGGGAGTGAGGTAGAGAGCTAGTGAGAGGGGGTGGGAGGGAGAGAGAGAGAGAGAGGGGGGGTGAATGGACAAACAATGATTGTAGGAGAAGGGAAGGAAGATTTAATAAGAAGGAAAGAGGTTGGGAACATGGGAGAGTTCAAATGAAAAAGTAAAACAATGAGAGAGAGAGAGAGAGAGAGAGAGAGAGAGAGAGAGAGAGAGAGAGAGAGAGAGAGAGAGAGAGAGAGAGAGAGAGATGTCGTGAAACAATGGATTTCCATTAACAAGGACACTATATTTTTTAATGCAATATAATTTAACCTGGTTTTATGAAATCACTCCCGCAAACTCACTTTGCCAGTAAGGACTGTAAACCATCGGGCAGTATAAGATACATCAAGTCCATTTATGAAAAACTTTTTAAAAAAAAAAAATAGAAAATATTTAAAAAAAAATACACTAAAATAATTCACTAAATTTAGAATCTGAATCAAAATTGATAAACATATTCCAAACTTAAACTCTTATTAATTAATACTCGAAATTGATGAGTAAAATGATGCTTGATTATCAAGCTCTAAAACGTAAATGATAAAAATGTTCTGATTCAATCCTATAAAAGAACATTCCCCTCTTTAAATTATTCTTCCATGTTCTAAATTACTACTCTGTCTGTTGTTCTCTAAGGAGGTTGTCATTTTTTTTTTAATTATATATAAATATATATCAATTTATATATATTTAATTTAATTAAAAAAAAAAAAAAAAAAAAAAAAAAAAAAAGAAAACATTAGTTTAAAAAAGTGACATCCAAGGTTGTTATATTTAACTCCGAAAATGAAAGTTTTCGTTCTGTGACTTCTTTTATAAAATAGAAATCTCTTGTTTGGCAATGTACTAAATTTATTAAGAAGAATTATAGATTTAAATTTGAAAAATGATTCTGATTTTTTTATAGATTTGAAGTACACGCACA
>SEYY01024843.1:60000-62500 GCA_009176605.1 Armadillidium nasatum | reverse complement strand
TTCTCTCTGATTTGCTTTCTAGTAGGGATGGAGCGATACCAAAATTTTTACCGATACCGATACCGATACCTAAAAATTACCCAATACCGATACCCGATACCGATACCTAAAAATAGGCTGATATTTGCCGATACTACTACCGATACCGATGCTTTACTCTTATCCAAAAAATTTGCCGATACCGATACCGATACAGTATCGAAAAATATGCCGATACTTGCCGATACCGATACCGATACCGATACTTCACTCCACCCCTACTTTCTAGTCATTCTATAGCAGCTGTTGTGGACAACCACCGTTCTTCCTTTAAATCTACAAATAGTAGTGTTCCAAAGGGGTCTGTCATATCTCAACACTTTTTTTCACTTTTTATTAAAGACTTTCTCTCCATTACTTCATCACTTATCCACTTCAATGCTGATGACTCCACCATTACACCTTCCATTTTGAAAGACGTTCCACTCAACAGCAGTTAATTAACACTAGAATGACCTTTGATCTTTCTCGTATTTTAAATTGGGGCAGAGAAAACATGGTTGTTTTTAATTCTTCAAAACTTAGTTCATACATCTCTTTACTCCACACAACCTACCACACAACTATAACATCTTCGAAAAAGCACAACTCAAGCCTTCATCTGTCCTTTATATTCTTAGTGTTATGAATGTTATTGGAAGAAACACATCAATTTTCTATCTCAAGAAACTACTAAGAGGTTGAGTGTTCTAAGGCGCATTCATGATTTCTTTACGCCACCCCAGTTGCATACTCTTTATAGAGGTGTTGTTTGACCCTGTACGGAATAAGCATCACACATCTGGGGTATATTCATAAATACAGCTCTTCTCGGAAAGGTGGAGTCTAGGGTTTTCCGTCTTTAAACTCTTCTACTCTTACTAACTTTCTCCAATCTCTTTCTGCTAGTCATATTATTGCTTCACCCTCTCTATACTACCGCTATTACAACGTACACTTCTCTTCTGAACTCTCACGTCGCATACCTCTTCCATTGAGAAGGGCTCGTGCAAAACGACTTTATACCCAATTTCATTCTTTCCCTGTCCAACTCTCCAACCCCAGACTTAACCTCTATGATTAATCTTACATGTACTCCTTTAACACAACTTTTTGACTTACACACTTTTACTTTTAAACGCCGTGTATCGGAATATGTCGGCCATTAACTACCAGATTTACGATGTTTCTCCCAATTGTGGTGGAAATCGATAGGCCTCTGGTCTTTGCCCATAAAAGGAGATATAAAAATATATATATATATATATATATATATATATATATATATATATATATATATATATATATATATATATATATATATATATATATATATATATATATATATATATATATATATATATATATATATATATATATATATATATATATATATATATATATATATATATATATATATATAATATATATATATATATATATATATATATATATATATATATATATATATATATATATATATATATATATATATATATATATATATATATATATATATATATATATATATAATATATATATATATATATATATATATATATATATATATATATATATATATATATATATATAATAAGGCTAAAGAGTACACGAGTGTTAAAAGCAACCTGAATAAATTTTTAATGCCAATTTTTGGCATAATTTCAATATGAACTCGGAGGAGCTCTAAAAAGTAAAAACAAAAGTACTTTTTACGTTTTCTTTATTTATACATATTTTTTAAAAAAATTTGAGGTTAATTAATCTTTTTATATTATTATTATTATTATTATTATTATTATTATTATTATTATTATTATTATTATTATTATTATTATTATTATTATTATTATTATTATTATTATTATTATTATTATTATTATTATTATTATTATTATAATTATTATATTATTATTATTATTATTATTATTATTATTATTATTATTATTATTATTATTATTATTATTATTATTATTATTATTATTATTATTATTATTATTATTATTATTATTATTATTAAATATATTTAATATCCTTAAATAGGTCAAATAATTCTAACGCATTAATTTATCCAAGGAATAAATAAAAAATAAATAAATAAAAAAATAAAAATATTTAACATTCTTTCCTTTAATAAATTAAATGGCAAAATTTCTCTCCAAGGAGTTTGAATATTTGGAACAATATTGTCTTTCACTCTCACTGGAAGATGTAAAGTTAATAAATATTATTATTATTATTATTATTATTATTATTATTATTATTATTATTATTATTATTAGTAGTAGTAGTAGTAGTATTATAAGTAGTAGTAGTAGTAGTTAAATATTCTTCCAAATTACTTATTTTCATTATTATTATTATTATTATTATTATTATCATTAGTAGTAGTTAATGATATTAGTAATATTTTTTTTTTTTTTGCTTTATTATTATTTATTATTATTATTATTATTCATTATTATTATTATTATTATTATTA
>SEYY01024843.1:52500-55000 GCA_009176605.1 Armadillidium nasatum | reverse complement strand
TTTTATTTTTTCATATAAAATCTTCTTGATTCACGGGCATTGCCCTATTCGAAGAGGGAAATATTCTAGGTTGTCTCTTCCTAAGATCCAGTGGTTTTCATTAGTAAATATCAATAATAACCTAACCTAACCTAACCTAACACCTTAACCTAACCTAACCTAACTTAACAACCTAACCTGACCAATTAGTTTAATTTTTAAGTTTGATTGTTCCCTACAAGAAATGATGATATATATACAATAGTGATATATCAAAACCGGAAACTTTTATTTTAAAGATCGTTTACTGACGTAAACAGTCTCAATGCAAGTCATTCAGGCGGTCATTCTGACGCCCTCATCAAAAATAAATTGCGGGGATTTTTTTTCCTATTTTTATTCTCCAAGCATTTATTTCTGAATAAAAAATCTGATAAAAGGCATGTCCGTTTTCGAAACTATGTGAGATGTCACACCCTTTATAAGTCACTAACTCAAATGGTAATAGACGGAATGTTTAAATAAATAATAATATAATATTATTTAAAGAAAAATAAATAAATAAATAAAAATATATGAAGAAATATTTATATGTATATTACAAAAATTAATTATCATAATGTTTAAAAAAATACAGAAAATAGCATTTTTTGGGCAACTCCAAATTCAGCGTAAAAATAATTATTTTTTCAACATTTTGACGTAACTCAAAATGTCTGCTTCTATTATTATTATTATTATTATTATTATTATTATTATTATTATTATTATTATTATTATTATTATTATTATTATTGTTGTTGTGTTATTATTATTATTTTTGTTTTTATTATCATTATTATTATTATTATTATTATTATTATTATTATCATTATTATTATTATTATTATTATTATTATTATTATTATTATTCATTATTATTATTATTATTATTATTATTATTATTATTATTATTATTATTTTATTTTATTATTCAATTTTATATATATATATATATATATATATATATATATATATTATTATATATATATATATATATATATATATATATATATATATATATATATATATATATATATATATATATAAATCAATTTATACCCAAAACATTCGTTAAGCAACTGGCCAACATTATCGTAATCAGCTTAAAACCCGAGTATATAAAAAGAATTTGAAATTATATTGAAGAGGCTTAACAATTTGAAGTGGTTAAATTTATATGAAGCAAAAATAAGGAGCTTAAAGGCTTCATTCAAGAAGCACTCGTGGATTTAAGGAGCTTCTTTTAAGGAGCTTCTTTTAAGTAGCTAATAATCTCGCTGAAATTGGTAATAAAGACAAGTTTTTTTTCTTCTTTTTGTTACGTTGTTTAGGTGCCAAGGTGCCAAGGGCCTTGAGGCACTTCATCGGTTTAGAGAGTTGGGATTTTCTTTTAATGTTGATTGCTATTTTATTTGGTGTGACAATTTTTCTTTTTGGTTTATTGGATGATGTAATGCCCATGTAAAAACCTTTCTAGAGGTCCATTTGATATATATATATATATATATATATATATATATATATATATATATATATATATATATATATATATATATATATATATATATATATATATATATATATATATATATATATATATATATATATATATATATATATATATATATATATATATATATATATATATATATATATATATATATATATATATATATATATATATATTATATATTATATATATATAATATATATATATAATGAATAAAACCACTAAACTACCAATAAAAGCACGGAAAAATAAAACCCAAAAACAGAATAAAAATTGATAGACTAAGACATTAAAACATTAAGTAAAAAAAAAATATATAAAAGCCAAAAGCTCAGTTCTGAAAGAAGAAATAAAAATGGATATTTGCTCAAAACAACGAAAAATAGAAGCAGGTTAGGTTAGATAGGAATAACCTATCTTGTTCTATTTTAATTTGTTGAGAGTCTATCTCAAATATGGTTTATAAAATCTCAAATTCTATTTCAAAATATTTCTCAAAATCTGCAAAAATTAGAACGAATTACACAAAATATAATTTAGTAAAATTTTCAAATTTTTTTAAAACGTTAAATTTTGTTAAACTTATTTAAAAGGATTGTAATTTTTTTTTGTTATTATTATTGATTAGTGTTATCTCTTTCAGTTAATATTCAAACAGTAATTCAGATTAAATAAAAATTCAAAATTAAAGTCCACATACGTAAAAATATCTTTAAATCAAACTCAGTATGGGGTAAAAAGATCTAAAACATTCCAATCAAATAATTTCCCGAATCGTAATAATTTATACCCAAAATACCATTTATATCCCAAATACAATTTATACCCCAAATATCTACAACTTTTTGAGGGTAAGTATGAAGTTTTATTTCCATTTAATTGCCATTGATTTCAATTAACACTAAAAAAGTCGTAAAATAAATCGTGGTTTCTGTTTTTGTGACACACTGAAAAAAATGTATTCTCATA
>SEYY01024843.1:22500-27500 GCA_009176605.1 Armadillidium nasatum | reverse complement strand
ACAAATTTTTTGCAGTGTACGAATTTCTTTACGTACAAATGGATGGAAAGGTATCGACCCTTGTCTAAGATAAGAGTAAATTTCCATCACTTTCTTTGCCACATTTTCAACTGAGCTTAAAAGTCGCGCAGATGTCGGAACAATGAACTCATTGCCACTTGTCTCTGTATTCATCTATGACGATCACAAAATAGAACATCTCCACCCTTTGAATAAATAAAGATATTTTTTATTTTTATTTTTTATTTTTTATTTTATTTTATTTTTTATTTTTTATTTTTTATTTTTATTTTTCTTAACGACAGAGAGTGGGGTTAGTGTGTTTTATTTTAGACTTTCCACACACCTGTTACATTAATACATACATAATATATATATATATATATATATATATATATATATATATATATATATATATATATATATATATATATATATATATATATATATATATATATATATGTATAATACTCCGATATCTGTGTTAAATTATTATTTTCGTACTTTAACAGCTTCGCACCAAGCTCACGATTTTCAATACTGTGATAATATTTTTCATATATATATATATATATATATATATATATATATATATATATATATATATATATATATATATATATATATATATATATATATATATATATATATATATATAGATAGAAAGAGAGAGAGAGAGAGAGAGAGAGAGAGAGAGAGAGAGAGAGAATAGCAAAAAAATGTACCGAAAATTTAGAGGTACCGTTATATTTAAAAGGATGTGTAAGTTCTACCAAATTCGCCTAAGATGTAATTTAAAAATCCACATCTGAAGCGATTAATTTAATGGTTAAAAAAATTCTTATTGATTAGAAAAGAATTCTACTTTAATAACCATTTTCAGATTTTCAATCTTTAAAATTAATTTTATTGAGTGATTTTTAATTCAACAATCAACTCTATTGATATTATCAAGATATCAAAAATGTATCTCATAGATTCTTTTATAAATACAGTACAAAAGAAAGGTATTCTTTTTTATATCAAAGCTACGTTTAGATTAAAGACCCAACTGGAGATAAAATGAGGAAAATATTGCACTCACCAGGTTTGAAATGGTTTCATTATTTTTATCTATCGTAAATTCATTAGTGCTTAAAAAATGATGAAATTATTACATTCACCATTCTTGAAAGGATTTCATTACTTTTATCCATCGTAACCTCATTAATGTTTAACTTGAAACTAATATCTTTAACTCTATAACCCTTTCTTATATTTATAAGATTACAGTCTTTAAGTTCCTTATGTATTAAAAGACTTTTGTTCTGATGTAAATTCCTTACATGAAGTAATAACTTTTCTTCATAAATTTTCAAGTTATAATCTTTTCTTTCTAAACTTAATAAACACCTCAGCACCATCCACCACCTTAAAATCACCTCATAAGATGATCCTAAATATTCTGTTTATTCTATAGACATCCTTAAATTAAACCTCTTTCCAATGATATCCCCTTCAATATTAAAAACATTTGTTAATATGAAACGTTTTTAACAATGCAAAATGTCTATTTATATTTCCTTTATCATTAACCTCTCATTTGGGAGTTATTTCAGAATTAGAGAAAGTATTCCAGTTGATTTACGGTCTTCTATCTTGATAAGTTTGTCGACTGTAACGACGACAATGCTGATAAAACAAATACAACTGAGTATACGACACTACAAACGCAGAGACACTTCCTATCACACTAATCTCCCTATTTCTAAATCAGAGTATTCAGCTATCAGAGATCATTCCAATCCATCTACTACTGTAGATTTTTCTTTTTATTTCCAAAATCCTTCTACAGGTGAAGGAACTTTTGAATATAGAAGTACTCACACCCACATTTAATTTTTTATATTCTTCTCAGGCATTCCTGATTGCTTGAATCATTTGAATTTCTTTGCTCTTTTTTTTCCTTATTTAATTATTATTTATTTTACATTTCTAAATTTCATTTTACTTAAGTTTTGAATCTCTTTCATATTATGTTTAATGTCCTCAAAATCTTAACAAATTTTTTATTCTTTTTAATATTAATATGCATTTATTTATTTTTTTTCCTTTAAATGTATATTTTAAACTTTTAATTCATACTGTTTCTTTTCTTTTTGAGTGTGTGTGTGTTTGCGGAGTGTGTGTTTGTGTGTGTGTGTGTGTTTGTGTGTGTTTGTGTGTGTGTACTGATAATGGAATTGACTTATCAATAAGAAACGTGTGCAATAAAATTAACTTTAAGTACTTTCTTCACATGTACTATTGTATTAAAGATCAGATTTTATTAAGCATATATATACTATTATATATATATATATATATAATATATATATATATATATATATATATATATATATATATATATATATATATATATATATATATATATATATATATATATATATATATATATATATATATATATATATATATATATATATATATATATATATATATATATATATATATATAATATATATATATATATATATATATATATATATATATATATATATATATATATATATATATATATATATATATATATATATAATATATATATAATATATATATATATATATATATATATATATATATATATATATATATATATATATATATATATATATATATATATATATATATATATATATATATATATATATATATATATATATATATATATACATACATACTACATATATTCTCAAACATAAAAGTAGAATTTGTGGTGAAAAAGATAGAGTAACGCATAAAAAATACTAATCAGTAAAAATAATCTTTAAAAACTTTCTTTACCGACGGCAAAAGAATAACAAAATGAACAATAATGAACAAATAAACAGACAAGCAAAAAAAAAATACGAATGAGAAAGCAGAACATAGAGCAGAACAATAAAAATGATAATGTTCTTTTTTATGCATACTCCAATGTCTGGAACACTACGTTAGTCCGTTCTCTTTTCATTGTTTTTTCCCTATAAAAAAAGGAGTCTGTATTCAGTTTAAAAAGTTTCTTTCACTGAAAAAAAAATGAACGAAATATAATGAAAAGAAAATAAAAAAAAAAAAAGCTTCGTTCAATCTAATCACGATAACCTCTTGAACCGAAATTTAAAGCTACATTAATTTTAATTTTTTTAAAATCGTTACGGTTAAAATTTCGTTCAGTGAAAAAAAATTAGAAAGAAGAAATGAAAGAAAATAAGTGAATATTTATTTATTTATTTATTTATTTATTTCATAATTTATTAACATTATGTGAAGCTTCAAAATGGTAATATGGAGATCTTTCTAACTAATAATTTCCTTATAAGTTTATGTATCAAGAATGAAAAAGATATTCCTTAAATGAACACAATTAAAATTGAAAAAAAAGCTGAATTCAAAAGAACAAGAAGAAGAACAAAAATAAGTACAATGCAAACAAGAAAATCCCCAAAACACGAACAAATTGTAAGAAAAAAAACAAAAAAATTAAAAACCAAAGCAAAAAGAGAAAAAATATCCAAACAAAACGGAAAGATTAATATGAAGAAGGAAAATAAAATAATAAAAAAAAAAACAAGAAAGAAGGATGATGAAGAAAAGGAAGAAGAACAAGAAGAAGAAGAAGAAGAAGAAGAAGAAGAAGAAGAAGAACAACAACAACAACAACAACAACAACAACAAGCAAGCAAGAAGAATAACCTCATATTGAAACGATGAAAACAAAAGAATTTAAATTTGAAACAATAAAAATCTGACCCTCAATTAGTAATAAATTGCACAAAAACATTTCAAAATTTTACGTTTGCAAATTGTGATAAATATTATTTAAAAGAATTGAATAATAATAATAATAATAATAATAATAATAATAATAATAATAATAATAATAATAATAATAATAATAAGAATAATAATAATAATAATAATAATAATAATAATAATAATAATAATAATAATAATAATAATAATAATAATAATAATAATAATAATAATAATAATAATAATAATAATAGAAATAATAATATCAATAGCAGTAATAATAATAATAATAATAATAATAATAATAATAATAATAATAATAATAATAATAATAATAATAATAATAATAATAATAATAATAATAATAATTTATAATAAGATTTAAATTTCGATCTTAATCATCTTTATTTTCACGATTTATGAATTATATTCTTAATTTATTGCTGTGAATAATTCTGTTTGTTTCATATCGTTTGTTTGTAGAAAAGTACCCCACTACGAAGGTATTTAGAATAAATATATAAAACTATATGAAAAATTTTGTTTCCTACTGGATCCCAAATATACTCTAAAGACTATTATATATATATATATATATATATATATATATATATATATATATATATATATATATATATATATATATATATATATATATATATATATATATATATATATATATATATATATATATATATATATATATATATATATATATATATATATATATATTATATATATATGTAAACATCAACATCATCATCATCATTTTCATTATCATTATCATTATCATCATCATCATCATCATCATCATCATCATCATCATCATCATCATTATTATCATTATCATCATCATCATCATCATTATCATCAAAGTCCTGTATTTGTTAACTGCACAAAATAGACATCTTATGCAATTGAATTCCCTCATATACCATTATATTTGGAAAAGGATCTGAAGCCTAACTAAATCCAGTAGAGTTCACGATTCAGGTCAAAGTCCGACATGACATTAAACTCGTCCTTCCTCTTGCTTTATCAACTTCCTCTTATTCCTATTAACTCTCTCTAATCTCTCCTGCCGTCGAATTGTTGCATCGCTACTTTAACTCTCAACTCGTACACCCCCTCCATTGAGGAGGGCTAATGTTACTCGTCCTTTAACATAGTCTAACCCATTCATTGTTAAACTCTGTGACCCAAGAGGTAACTGCTATGCTCAATCC
>SEYY01024843.1:10000-20000 GCA_009176605.1 Armadillidium nasatum | reverse complement strand
CGAGTAGAGAGACGAAGGAACTGAGTTTTTGAGGCATTAAAAACGACCATATTTTCTCTGTCCCAGTTTGAAATCTGAGACAGATCTGAAGTCAATTGCTTCTTGCATCTACTAACTGATGTTGGGAGGAGCATCTTTCAAATTGAAAGGAGCAATGAAGTGTGGGGTCATCGGCATAGTATTGGATGGGAGATAAAGTAACAGAGAGGTCATTAATGAAAAGTAGAAAAAGTGGTGGGGATAGGACAGATCCTTGAGGAACACCACTATTAATATATATATATATATATATATATATATATATATATATATATATATATATATATATATATATATATATATATATATATATATATATATATTTAAATGAGCAAAGAGCAATGGCCACAGGTCTAACAACCTGGCCCAGTAATAATTGGTTATTGCTTGTAACAAGTCCAGGACCAGCAAGGGAGACCAAAGCTCCGAAAAGCATCTTTTAGAGATCTCCCGAAAAGACTGTTGAAAGGTTAGATGGAGACAGTGCTAGTCCCACTGAAAGGGTGAAAAGGCTACCTGTGAGTTTAAAATAAAGCTCAAGGACTAACACTGAAACCAACGAGTTGAAAAACATGATCTTCTAGAGCCCTTTAGGAGGGGGACATTTAAGAGAAGATTGAGAAAGCTGTTGGTCTCACTTACAAGGTGAAAACCCTTCCAGTGAGGAGATAAAGAAGATATATATATATAATATATATATATATATATATATATATATATATATATATATATATATATATATATATATATATATATATATATATATATATATATATATATATATTTTCTCACTGATTTTCTTTATGGAGGCCATACTGCAGTTATTGAAGAATGTTGTCGTTTATTTCATAAATCCATTAACAATGATAATGCTCAAGGTGTCCTGTCCTATCACAAATTCTTTTTCTACTTTTCATTTAAAGACCTTTTATATTATTTTATTCGCAAAATTAACTCGTACACCAATAACTCCACCCTTCATTTCCTTTGTAAAGCCTCCTCCGCAACATCTGATATTGTATTTATTTTAAAGTGTTGGCAGAGAAAACACGATCGTTATCAGTATCTTAATAGCTCAATCCTTTCATGTTTTTATCACATAATCTTTTAAACAATTACGACATATCTTTCTCAATGGTAATACAAACGTTGTATATTTTTTTTTCTCGTAATTTTACTTTGAATGATTTTCTTTATGTAAAAAGTCAATCATAATTATTACGCAATGTTGATTTTACTGCATTTATGCATCGATAAGCATATCAAAGAATAATTTATACAAATTTATACAAATCTATAATATATATATATATATATATATATATATATATATATATATATATATATATATATATATATATATATATATATATATATTATATATATATATATATATATATATATATATATATATATATATATATATATATATATATATATATATATATATATATATATATATATATATATATATATATATATATATATATATATATATATATATATATATATATATATATATATTTTTATATATATATAATATATATATAAAAGGATCTTTTATTTTTCTCACTAGTTTATCAGTACTTCCGACATAGTTTAATATATGTTTATTTCCTTGTTGAGTTACATTTTTTTAATTTTTCTTTTTACTTCGAAAAAAATACCACGCTATCCCTAATCATTTTTAGTTCTTTCATAGGTTCAATTATATCTCCTTATTTTCCCCGTCGGTAGAGTAGGTTAAGTGGTTGAAAATTGAAAAGTTCTTTTTTTCAGAGACAGTGTGTTCCAGACCAGAGATTTTTAATACATTCGGATCCAAAGTTACTCTACAGTTGCCTATTGCGGAGTATTCCCCAAACTAAGCATTCCCAAAAAAGCTTAGTACATTAACTTTGCAGAATGCCCTAAAAATCTTGCAAGAGATTTTTAACTTCACGTAATTCCTCTTCCTCTCCTGGTGATATCATACATCATATATTTTTCCGCTTTATAAGGACAGTTTTTGTTGCATTTATAAGGGGCAGTACAGTATTTATTACACTTAGATTAGGTTAGGCTGGGTTAGTTAGATTAGGTTAGTTAAGTTAGGCTAGGTTATGTTAGGTTAAGTTAGGTTGGGTTAGTTAGGTTAGGTTAGTTAAGTTAGGCTAGGTTATGTTAGGTTAAGTTAGGTTTTTCAGACCTTGCAAGTAAACAAAATTAAATAAGAAAAGCAAACATTTACTGCTGTATTGAAGAAGATGGAAGCAAATGTTACAATCTTCATTTTCAATTATTACAATAACAAATTATTTTGTTGTTGTTATTTTGTTAATGAAAATTATCATGTAATAAAAATCAAACAAAACCAATGACAATAAAGCAACAAAAAATTAAATATATAATAATGATAATATTAATAAAAATAATTGTAGTTTCTTATTTCTTCATTATTTAAATTATTTTCACGGCTAATATATTAATTTATATTAACTCTAATACCTGCGGCAGCTCAATATCTCCATATCTTTATTTATGACTATCACATAATTATAAAACACGCCCCTTTGATCTCAAGATCAACGCTTTCAATCTCTCATTTTCTCCGCGTTTCTTCTCGAGCTTCCAAAACTTAACACCACCCTCTTGTGGTCCTCTTCACTGCTCTCCTCCCGAGCTCAAACTATACAAACTTACACCACTCTATTGGGGTCCTCTTCACGGCTCTCTCGCATAGCCTACTCAAGTCCACGTGCTCCCTTTTTCCACTCCCTGCTAAAGCAAAATTTCTCAAACTGACCCTCTCTTTTCTCCAGCATTTCTTTCCTTTTCTTCTCATACCCGTCCTGCTAATTTTGCTGCTCTTTTTTTCCCCTCTGGTGGGCAAAGACCAGAGGCTTGCTAAAATTTCCACTAAAGTTAGGGAGAAAATCGGAAGCATAGTCAAGTTAAAGACCGACATGTCCCGATATACGTAAGTCATCCGAAGTTGAGAAAATAGATGAAGGGAGTGTGTTCTAGACTTTACTAGTAGAGTACATGTAATATTGAACATAGCAGTTAAGTCTGGGGTCAGAGAGTTGAACAGAGAAAGAATGAGACTGTGTAGAAAGATGGAGGAGGTATGCGACGAGAGACCTGCCCGTCCTACCCGAATAGCTTGTGCTGATCTTATCCAATACTACCCTGAGAGCTTGAGGTTTCTTAGGAAGGAGAATAAACCACACAGTTCGAAGGCGGTTTAATATATGCATTTTTAAAAATAATTTTATTCAACGAGAACTATGTATAAGATATTATCTACTCCTAAATAAAACAACTAAATACTCTGAAAGAACTACAAAAATTTTCCATTATATTATATTTTATAGGTACTATCCAGTATATAATACCTACAAATATATTAATTTAATAAATATTATTTAATTTAATTTAATTTAATTAAAATATAATAATATATATATTATAATTAAATTTAATAATAATAAATTATATTTAATATTTAATTATTAATTATTAATTAAATAAAATACACAATCGAATTCCCAGGAAAATTGAATTAGCTTAAAGTAGTAGAAGAATAATCAATCAATGTTCACAGCATAATGGTATAATTATAAAAATAAACAGAAATAATAATTATAATTTAAAAGTAAGACTCAGCATAAACCTCATTAATCTTTGACATAATATTAATAACTCCAATACTCAATTATACTTTTGTCCATAGACTGAGTAAACCATTCAGTTAATTACCTTATATCATCTCTAAATAATCTTAATACACATACTAATGAAATAAGAATACATATACATTTTCCCATCATATAATATACATACATACCAGTATATAATAGACCGATACATAACATCTTAATCACTATTATCAATAAGTAAGATTCATTTTGCTATACCCTGTCTAATACAAATATTTAGGCCGAGCCTCAATCATACCATTACCTTCTATCCACATCATTTCTTTTACCTAATATCATCTATATAATATACTATAAATCTACTACACTCAGAGATACTAATCTCTCAAATCCAATTCAATTAAATAATCAAAGATGTCCATCCATACCATTCCTTCAATCTGTGCTTACTGTCCAAATAATTATTAATTCAATTGCAAATTAAGATCTTTCGCTCGTCGACCATTCATCATTTCATATCCATATATTATATCTAATTTCGCATATTACATTCGAATAATAATCTAATAGTACATCAATCACATTAATTAGTACTTGATATATTAATAATAAGTAATCATCAAACAATGTATATATTACAAGTTAATAATAGTAAAATACTGAATAATAATGGAATAATACATTAATACTAATTCGATCAATAATAATAATAATACCGACTGTTATATCTCTAATTAATATATATAATTCCATAAATATCATTTAATCAATCCAGATCATATAATAACAGACCATGGTGTTTTAACTGACTATCCACATAAATAATAAAATAATAGTAATGATAATCTGAATCGAATGAATTTAACAACAACTTCTCAAATAAATAATAAAATATTCATAACTTATTTACTAAATACTAATCACATGCGTTCTATCAATTTTATTAGTTTAATAAATATCATATTTTATTCTAATTACCTTAATAATAGCATGTGGTTATTCACTACTAGATCTACTTACAGCTCCTTACTATCTTATTTTATATTGCCAAAGATATGCTTTATTTCGTTAAGTTAGTTTATATGTTTAGATTACATTCACCCTGAAAAATCAAAATATGAAAACCAGCCCCTCTTCATTTATATACTCCCGCTAATTTAATCACCATTATCAATACATCTCATGCTGTCCTTTGTAGATTCATTACCTCACCCTATTTAATAAATAACTTATAATATATTTATTATTTAACCATTTCATTTCTTGTGAAATAATAATCTATATATATGGTAATATATTTACATTATTTCAATTCATACCCGTCAATATCCGCGAACTTAAACATACTAACTTAATCGACCTCCAGCCTCTCCTCCCACCTCTCTGCCTACTTCCTATAATATTTATTAGTATATATGATATCTTCTATCAAATATCTCTTGTTTCTGTATATTTCCAATATTTACATTAATAATAATGTAACGGTTTTATCTTAGAACTATATCTTATGAAAGTTATGCACTAATTAATTTATTATCTGTCAAATATTTATATATATATTAGGTATCCTATAAAATTAGATTGTCAATTGTGCTATACATATATTAACGTCTTTCTTACATAATTAATCTCCCCATACCTCACTACCATAACATTGTGCTATAAATCATATCTAATGGTCAGTACGCTATAAGAGTTACACTCTATAGGTTAATTCTATTGCACATATACCTTCTCATTCACTTACTTTCTTTAATTCATTGACCACTAATTACTATAATAATGTCTATGAAATTATAGGTGAATTTTTGAAGGATACTGTCACGTTACTTCCTGTTTATCAACTACTAGTTATTCACTACTCTAAAATAACCTAATTCTATATATTATTCATCTATATTACTGATATTAACTTACTATTGTTAATTATATGATGTATATTACTATATATAATAATTATCAATAAAATAATTTCTAACAATAACTATACTATATTTACTATAGTATTTTTTATATATATATACATTATACTACATGTGCGCTTACTTACTACCTTGTTACAATCCTAAGCTTAACCATACTTACCATACAGTTTATACTTATCTCTCCATTATATTTTGGCAACCTGAAGTCGAAGGCTTTTCTCATAATATATTATAAAACTGCTATGTATTATACTTATTTAATTTAAAATTCCCACATACTTTATTTATATCTACAACCTGTAATTCTTACAGAATAATATAATATGCGAACAAGAGATTTCTAGTCTTGTGCAATTTACTGTTACTTTCTGTATTACTATATTCATAACTATATATATATATATATATATATATATATATATATATATATATATATATATATATATATATATATATGATATATATATATATATTATATATATATATATTTATAATTTTTTTTTTTTTTTTTTTTTTTTTTTTTTTTTTTTTTTTTTTTTTTTTTATATTATATTATATATAATTATATATATATATAATATATATATATATATATATATATATATAGTGATTATAATATGTAATACCTCATTATACTATTCTAAGTATTACTCTATATATTACGAATCGTGCGGCGAGAGTGGGCCCTTCTTCGGTGTGGTAGGTGTCATTTATACCCGTTTGCTTTATAAACATGATTGTAGCATCGTTAAAGGAATAAGACTAGTAACATTCCAATGCCTAACTAATAAAATGTGTCTCATGCAGTAACTTATTTTCTAAGTATAAACTTAAACCTGCTTTTTCTCCTCGATTATTATTACAAAATAATCCCCATCCCACTCAACAGCGAACAATTGTCTTATTTCTTCTATTCCAAGACGTATTGCAACTAATTTTAACAACAGGGTTACCACATTACAGCGATCCGATATCATACAAAACAAATTCCTTTTTCATATTTAGTATTCTAATGATTAACAAAAAAATCCATTCAAAAACAAAAAAATTACATCCTACATATTCAATATTTCCAACTACTACCATACGCGCTAATATCCTCGTTACTTGCTCACAGTTGTTATAAATAATACAAAGAAATGGTAAATTGTACATTAAGTTAGTTATGTGGGTAGTTGCCAGTTAGTTGGTTTATGCCCTTTGAATTTTACTATATCCCACTCCCCCTTTGTTTTGCCTTTTGTACTGATTTAACTTCAATTAGCTCCTGCGGCTACCTCTTCATATCCTTTGCCCACATGCACCAGGGTGTTTAAGTGAAACATAATGTAGAAATTTCTGCGCACAGATCAACTTTGATCGAAATTTGACAAGTTCAGGTTTTAACTCACACATAGACAGTCTGACTTCTCACTCACTACTTAACGGTCCAGCATATCCTGAGGACTTTTTCGTGCTTCCAGATCCCAGAATCAAGGTGTTTTAAATAGGGTTTTTATAGTGCATTAGAAATTGCTAAAAAGTTCCCGGGATATGCGAACCCGAACGTGTGGCGTCTATATTTTGCTCTCACTGGGTCATAAACGTTCCATAGTATTCGATTTATGTCCTGTATGTTGTTTCATGCAGTGTAGCTGTACACTTTGTGGGGTAAGTGAAATGAGTGTAGTTTAACCGGCTCTAATATTCCGTATCTAGATATTGTTACACAAGAGATGCTTTGACAAACACATAAAATACCGTAATTGTTTAATTGTGTTAGGCTCTCGGTTTGGCCCTATGAAGCATGAATTAAATTGCCCCGATGTGGCTCTGCAGACACTCTTGAATAATATAAATAATCTAATCGGTGGCTGCGCATTCCTGTATCATCCAGAGAGTTGCGTATTATAATATGTCTTTTCACTGTCTTTCACAGATGGACTTAAGACTGGGATGCTAAAGACGCTATGTCTTCCATACTAGCCCATATTGAATGATTTAATTGAGGTGAATTAACATGTCCCCGAAAGATACGTAAAGTAAAGCACCGAGAACCCTTCCTGCTTCAGTAAGAGAGAAATGTCTCTCCCCATCTCCTCTCCTCTCATACGCATTGTGCTCCGCTCGTCTCGATATCCGGACAATCACTGTTCGAATTCTGATTCTTTAACTCTCATGTCTCGATTTTATATCCAGGTGTAACCCCAGTCTCGGCCTGCCTCTATGACAGAGTCAGTTTAGGACCTAGAGCGCTGCAAAAATTAGTTACCAGGGTTGAAAAGTTTATACAATAAGTTTGCGAATCCAGGTAATGCGCATATTCCTCACAAATTCCATAGATGTCCTCCAAAATTGCAGTTTTCCTAGAATTGTGATCTTATTTACCATTGTGTAAACCTTTCTAAGTCAACTATGCTCCCAGAGGCTTGTCTATTGATGCCGAATTAAGGCCACCAGGAAGTAGAAAATTACACAAGCTCGACCTAATGATAAGCCAACGACTAGTTTTGCTAGCGGAGAATGGAGTGACTGACTCTTGGTTAAGGCCTATATTCTATACATAACTCCCAGCCATAGTAAACTTCATAATTAGAAGAACCCAGTAGGATTGTACACTGATATAGTGGACGTTTGAGCTGAGTGCAGGATCTTTCTACATTCTTCCACTTGTAAAATATAGTATTAATATATATATATATATATTAATAAATATATATATATATTAATAATATATAGTATATTAAGTACTTATATAATAATATATATATATTTATATAGTATAAGAATATTAATGCAATATATATATATATCATTTAATTATTAAAATAAAATATATTAATGAAGGAATTATTTTACATTCCGAAAACCCATTAACAAATTAATATTTTACCTTATAATTCGATACATATGTAATACTAGAAAGAACGATATTTCCAAAGGTATCTATCTATTTAATTTTTTTTTTTATTTTATTTATTATTTAATTATTATGATTAATATTATTTTGTTAACCGTGTACCCCGCGCAAAACAACAACACAATAACCTTATAAAGAGTAAAAAACCCATATAAAACAAGGTTTTAAATTTTTCAATAAGAAAATCATTCACTATTAAACACAACGCCAGAATTTCCTCTTTTTCATTTCTATGGGTTTCTTATGGTATCATCATAATATATATGTAGTATATGAAAGGTTTAAATATATATTAAACATGTATGTTATATAAAATTATGACTAAATATTATACACATGTTTTAATATATTCAAATAAATATCTAAATTTAAAAAATTAAAATATTTATTTATATATATATTAATATAATTTATTAAATAAAATTCACTATGAAACATTAATTACATATCAGAATCATATAAGCCTTATCCATAACGTATAATAACTGCAAAAATTTAATTATAGTGATGATAATAATTATAACAATATTTAAAAACTGAATATATATACTACAAAAATAATAATTTCTATAATAACCATAGTTAATATTCTCATTATTTATTTCGCTTGTAAACTTATAGGTTAATATATGTGCAAGATGTGCTTCTTCGGTACTGTTCGAGCAACTTATACTAGAGAGAAATATGCGGCGCCTGATTGACCATATAAGCACTGATCCATCATGACAGTATCCAATTGTAATATAAGTATAATCCCATAGGGAAATTACATACATCTCATGCTTATATACGTACTCACCACAGGTTGTATTCACTTCGTTTATTATTTTTAAACATAAGACACAGGGAAAAAATTAATTCTCTAACACCTCTCTTTAATGTGTAAAGTTGATATCCTTTTCCTTTTCGGAGTCCACACTGTTGACCTGAATGCGCTTCCCCGCGCTCTTTATATAGTACATTACATGCCAATATATCCCGATTTATTTAAATATTTATTCTTATATAGACATACATATACGAGATTTATAATTAAATCTGAATAAATAACTCCATAATATCCCCTCATTTATCTATACTTCTGGTGAGCAGTGACGTGTTTGCCTCATCTAAATTTAAGAGGTACACCTTTAGAACTCATGATAATCTACTTTTTGATTTTGTACCTTTATGCCAAAGAAATATCTAAAATACGACATGTTCTAGTACTAGCGAGTAAAGCTACTCTTTCACTCTTATCGATTAGTCGCCACAAATTTGAATGAAATTAAATTTCATATAAATTATATTATAGTTCTACAGTTACTACCTCCTCCTGTTTTCCCGTGATAGGGTACTTAACATGGCGCCACGATATGCTCCCTGAGAAGCAAGGCAACAGTTGTAGAAACAATAACAATATAACTTCCTCCGGCAGTTCCCTTCATCTATATAGCCTGTCTAGCTCCTTCGTCCTGCAATACTTCTGCCGTATCCTTTATCAATAACTCGTAGTA
>SEYY01024843.1:0-2500 GCA_009176605.1 Armadillidium nasatum | reverse complement strand
ATATATATATATATTATATAATATATATATATATATATATATATATATATATATATATATATGTGTGTGTGTGTGTGTGTGTGTGTAATATATATAAATGCCTTATACTAATACTTCCTCAGTGTTAGTTGGAAGCAGCATATGTTTGATCCCTCAAAAAGTAGTCCTCTGACCCTTTCGCCTATAGCTCTCACTTTGGTTCTGTCTAAAATTTTTGAAACTCTTCTCAACCCTCATTTCTGGACCATTTGGAGTCTCATTCTCTTATCTCAGATCGTCAGTATGGTTTTCGACGCTCGAGGTCAACTGGTGACATAGTTTAATATCTCACTGATTTATGGTCTTCTGCACTAAGTGACTTCGGGGAGTCTTGTGTAGTGGCGCTTGATATTTTCAAGGCTTTTTACCTGGTATGGCAAGCGTCGCTGCTCTAAAAGCTTTCTTCTTTCTTCTCTTTGCTTACTCTCTGTCTAGTTTTCTCTCAGATCGTTCCATTTCGGCACTTGTAGATGGAGCAACCTCTTCTTCCTTTTCTGCCAATTATGGTGTTTCTCAGGGTTCTGTTTTATCTCCAACTTTATTCTTACTTCTCATTAACGACCTTCTCAACTGCACTTCTAACTCTGCTCACTCTTATGCTGATTACTGAACTCTCCATTCTTCTTCTCATTTCTAGAGTTGCTTCTCGTCTTCAACTTTCTGATTCAATCTTGATGATCTTGATAGATTGCTCGGTGGGCTCATAGCAGCCTTGTGAAATTTAACTCTTATAAAACTCTACTTCTTCACATCTCCCTCACCAAAACAACTCCCAACTTTCCTATCTTCTTCGATGGCTCTCCCGTCTCACCTGTAAATAGCATTAACATTCTTGGTCTTAACATAAACAATAAATGTTTTGGAAACCACATATCACAATGGTTGCAAAAGAGGTCTCTAAGAAGCTGAGAATTCTGTTCAGGTTGCGAGAATTTTTTTTCTTCTGAGCAGTTACTCCAATTATAAAAGGGTCTTATTCGCCCTTGAATGGAGTACTGCTCTCATATTTGGGGGTCTCCGGCTTTTCCTCTCCTCTGGATAGGGTTGAGTCTAAAGCTAAAAGATTAATAAATTGTCCCCAACTTTTAAACTCTCTTTACCCCCCCATCTCTGGGAATTGACGTTGGCGCACTATCTCTTTTCTATAGGCACTACAATGGCAGATGCTCGAGGGAATTAGCCTCGCGCATTCCACCGCCATTGCGTCTTCCTCGTTGCACATGGGGTGCCCTGCTTTCTCACGAATTTTGTGTGAATATTGGAAACACCAGAGTTTCCCGTTGTGGTACCTCCTTCTTTCCGAACCCCCTCTATTCTGTGGAACTCCCTACCATCATCTCTTTTTTTGCTCCTGTATTTAATCTTCCTCTCTTCAAGGCTTCCGTCTGTACCCACCTGAGGGGTATGCGTTAGGTTCGAGTCTGCGTGGGTTTTCTTCCTTGTGTTACTTTTGTATATGCCTCCTCCTTGAAAAGGGCTCTGCCCGTGAGTGGTGGCGAACTTAATAATATATATATATATATATATATATATATATATATATATATATATATATATATATATATATATATATATATATATATATATATATATATATATATATATATATATATATATATATATATATATATATATATATATATATATATATATATATAAAATATATATAAGCTTTCTGAATTGCCTCAAATTGTGATCTATAAAATAACGTCAATAAAAAATTTGAAACACCGCAGGATTCGACGTCTTAAATTTCAAATAAAAAAGAAAAATTTATTAAATATTTTTATTTTCTTTTATAATATAAAATATATATTCCGTATTTGAATATTCAGGAACATTATAATTAAGGTAATCGATATATCAGAACTACACATAAAATAAATTCCCACATTAAAGATAAAAATGCTATATATATATATATATATATATATATATATATATATATATATATTATATATATATATATATATATATATATATATATATATTTATATATATATATATATATATATATATATATATATATATATATATATATATATATATATATATATATATATATATATATATATATATATATATGAAATACCACAAAGAGGGCATTTTTTTCGGATATTACTTCTATTCACAATAAAAGCATTATTATATGGTTCAATAATTTACATACATAGGCGAAGTTGCATTCATTCACACATACATACCTACATACATACATATATACACCTTTAGGATATAAATGTTATGTTTTTTTTTAATTTTTTTTTTTAAGAAATTAATAAAGGCTCTGCAAGAAGAGGATAAGTAAGGTGTTTTGGGCCCCCAAACTCCCTCTGATCCAAAGATAAAAATATAGGTATGCTTAAACAACCGCGAAATTTTTTCCGTTTGATAAGTATATAAATACACACACACACATATATATATATATATATATATTCTTTTTTTTTTAAAGAAATTA
>SEYY01024842.1:115000-117500 GCA_009176605.1 Armadillidium nasatum | reverse complement strand
TTCTTAATAATGCTGTACCAAGAAACCAGTTATTTAAACTGTGCATTTACAGGGATCAAATTATTCTTAAGGCTTAGTCGTAAAAAAATTAGCTCTAAAAAAATATATGGTTAATAAAATAATATAATATTGATTTACATTTATATCCCTAGTTTTAAACCCCCTATACTGTTACTTATATACAATAACAGGCATATGGTATTTAGATACTAAGAAAATAACATATCCTATTTTGGTAATAATGGATCATTTTAAACCATTAGTAAACTTGGTATTGTTACTTGTTCAATTTTAAAAATTCCTTTAACTAAAAATAAAAATTAAATTCATAAATTATAGTGCATAAAAATCTTATAGACTTGCTAAAATGATCTCCATAACATTAGTAACCTACTTGAAATCCATTTTAACATGTTTCTTTTGATGAAGAAAACTTTAAAGTTTTGGAGGAACAACACACGGCTATATAATGTAAATGTTAGACCACAAGTTAAAAATGACAAGTGCCTAGAACTTAGTGATGATGTATCCTATAATGATTTGAATGTCTTTTCTTATTTCCACTGAACACAATTTAAATTAGTTTATAATAATCTAATTTAAAAAATTAATTAAAAAATTTTCTATATAAAACATGTGAAACCTGCTCAACTTTATAACCTCTGATAAGTTTATTTTTATATCCAACCATTCTGTTATGCACTGGAAAAATTTAAAACTTCTGGTTTTTCCCATAAACAGCAGCAAAATGGTTAAGCATACAAAAAACCTTTCTGAATAAAAAATGTGTATCTCACCCAACTATTATAACTACTGTTAACAAATTTTTATATCTAATCATTTTACTGTTGTGCATGGGAAAATGTTAAAAATTTTCCCATGCATAGCAACAAAATAGTTAGGTATAGTTGGGCAAGATGCACATTTTTTTTTTTAGAATTTTTTTTTGAATATCCAACCATTTTGATGTTGTACAAGGGAAATTTTTTTAAACATTTTCCATACAGAGCATCAAAGTCATTGTGTATACAAAGTATGTCTAAAAAATGTACAACCTCTGAAAATTTCAAAAAGAAAAGTTTTAGAAAACTTTTTTAATGGTTAACCCCTGTGTGATAGTTAATTTTACCCCATTTCCAAACATTAATATTTTCTAAACTTTGAAGATAATTAATGGTATCTTATTTTGCAAACACTTACCTTTCTTAGGAACATAGGAAAAATAGAGACAGTTAGAAGCCACAAGGGCATATCGAGACTGTCCCAGTCCAAACAAACAAATAATAACTATCAATACTAATACATGCACAAAAGACTAGGTCTGTCCTATCCCTAGTTGTCAGTTTACTCATGCAAAGATAAAAAATAAAACTAAGGCCAGTTATACATGCAATATTCAATGAACCATCACCCACTACAAAAAATAAGCTGCCTATTAGGCTTAGTCATAGGTTGATCTAAAATAAATATACCCACCAATTTGGCTTCTAAGTCAAGTTATTCTATATAATACCTAAACTGTCCATATATCTATCTAACCCAATTTTAAATTTGACAAGAGAATCACAATCAACAATCTCTTGTGGCAAGTCATTCCAAAAATTAACAACTCTATTACTGAAAGAGTTGAGTTGGATTTTTTTGTAATATGTTTTTTTTTTTTGGGGGGGGAGCACTTTGGAAACACAAATATTGGCCAAATCTTTAATAAAAAAAAAAAAAAAAAAAAAAAAAAAAGGGGGGCAAATTTTTTGAATTGTAAGTTACCATTTAAATTTTATTCGAAACTTTGAAAGATAATAAATAAATACCAAAATGGAGTTTCAACCTTTTGGTGGCAATTTTAAATTAACCACACTTTATAGTATAATGATATGCAACTTGCATGGACAGCTAGGTCCCCAAGATCATTTGCTCGACTGATACAACAAAAGCGATGGCCTTTTCATGTCTAGACCCAAGGGTACTATTGGTAATACTTTAGTATAGGGGGCCCGTTTTTTTTTTCCTTCTCAGCTTAACTACGAAAAGGAAATGATATAATTTTTTTTTTTTATGGTTAATCAACGAACGGCAAACTATTTTGTAAGAAAAAAATTACCAAATTATTATAAAATATAATATATATATATATATATATATATATATATATATATATATATATATATATATATATATATATATATATATATATATATATATATATATAGAGAGAGAGAGAGAGAGAGAGAGAGAGAGAGAGAGAGAGAGAGAGAGAGAGAGATAGGAATATTAGTGAAAATATTATGACCACTCACGGGTCGGGGGGTACGGGGGGCTGAGCCCCCGTAGACAAACGTTCGTGTGCCATGCATTTGTAACTTCTATTATAATAATATGCATTATTGCAGTACAGCAATGACACCGTAAATGCATGACACACGATCATTTGTCTACGGGGGGCTCTGCCCCCGTACCCCCCGACCCGTGAGTGGTGGTCATAATATTTTCACTTATATTA
>SEYY01024842.1:75000-77500 GCA_009176605.1 Armadillidium nasatum | reverse complement strand
TATTATATTTATAATTTATTATTTTAAATAATAAAATAAAAATTATTATTATTATAATTCTAATATTATTATATCAAGATAGCACATATATTTAACTGATGAATTCTGTTAACATTGGATTTAATTTTCATAAAGGGATCCTTAGACATAGCGTTTTATGTAATGTTACATTTTGGCAATTTTTAATGTTATTTGTTAATTCAATATTATATTTACTCCAAACTTATCTTTTCTGTTACTTTTCAATATAACTAGTCCATATTTGAATTGTTATTCATATCATTATATAATCATCATTAATCGGATATTCGTATTATCTCTATCAAGATTCTATTTTATTCCATGTGCTTTATTTATATTTTTTGATCACCTATTTGAATTCACTTCGAATTACATCACTCTTCTTTCTCGTCATTTATTGCGATATAACATATATTCATTTTCATACAAAATATAATATATAAATTATAAATAAATAATAAATAAAATAAATAAATTAAATAAATAAATATAAATAAGTTAACATAAAATAAAAAAACGTATACTAGATTCCTTAATTTATCTATTCGACATAAACTTTTACATAACTGCATCGGTTTTCGAAATCTCACAACAAACCTCAAGAATATTTTTTTGGCTTTAAATATTTTTGGTATTTTCTTTTCTCAGTTAATATTTATATTGAAGAGATTATTTGTAGCGATTGTGCTTTGCGGGGCACTGTAGAAGGCGAAGATTTGTTAGGTAATTAGATTAGAGAGGTTATTAATGGCAGGAAAGATATAGTTAAATGAGGATTATTGAGATGTATTAATTGAATTATAATTATATTAATATCAGTGACAACAATTAATAGGAAATATATAATATATTATTTATTGATGATATTAATTTAATTGCAGATAAATTATGGAAGTCGGATAAATAGTAGTATCATAAATTCAATATTATTTGATTATCCAGTGAATATGGGATCGAACAATATCATTCACTAATAGTTATTAAAATGATAGATAGCTAAATATAAATATATATGATATTATCGATGGCAGAGATCACTATGCAAAAGGATTCTGGGAATGATGGCGATCTGAGAGAAGATTAGATGTTATTAATATTCTCCTTAATGGTAGATTTTAAAACTTTGGAAAAGTGAGAGATTAACACAATAGGACTTTAATTAGAGAAGTGTGAGAGGGTTCACCTTTTCAGGTATTAATTAAATGAAAATGTGTAAGCTTCCAAGAAAACGAAAGGGTTGAAATAAAAAATATATGGAGAAAAATCTGAAGCGTAAACTTTGAGAACCAAGAATGGACACAGTCTTGCCTATACACCATATTTCTTAACTCAGAAAGAGCAAAAATCACATCTTAGACAAAATGTGTTGATGGAACGTGGGGAACGAGAAATGCCAACAGAATTTTCTGAAGAAGAATAAGTGGCAAAGGTTTAACAAGCAAAGAGTACAGCTTTGGCAAATGGAAAACAGCTGAACAACTATCGGAAGGAAAATTAAATTTGATATAAATTATTTAATAAAGTGTCGAAGAAAGAAGCACAATTTTTATGCATACGAAACACTTCAAAGTTTCTTTCCTTCTTAAAAACCAATCGTTCAAAAAAGCAAAGCCAGTACTTCTTCAAGATCGATATGCAGGCCAGTATAAAGCTATTTGACTTTCTTGCCTATTTTTTGGCTGAATTTCAAGGCTTTTTAATGGATCAAGGATGAGATGGTATATTTAATTTCCATCCAGTTAAAAGACATGAATCATATATGAGATTTATAAAAATTACTTCACCCAAATTACATTTCAGGATTTTTTCGTATTATTTTTTGATATTTTAACTCGATACTTATTTCCCTTTCGTTTCCTTCAGTTTTTAAATATTTTTTTTTTTTTTCCCCCGCTTTTTTTTGGGATTATGTCCTTCAAATAATGTAAATTTCCCTACAATCGGATGGGGTAGATATACTTTAAAAGCTCATATATATATAATATATATATTATATTATATATTATATATATATATATATATATATAGCTAAATATATTTATATATATATATTTATATATTATATATATAAATAATAATAATTAAATATTATATATAATATACAATATAATTAATATATAATTAAATAATAATTACATAATAATGAATATTAAATTAAATAATAAATACTTAATATATAATTATAATTATATAATTATAATAATATATATATAATAATAATAATAAATAATATAATTAATTAATATAATTATAATAATGTAATAATATTTATAGTAATTCATACTTATAGAATCAAAGTCTTGAACTGTAAGATTACATTTCATGAATTTTCTTCACAGAGGTTTCAGGTGCTTCTATCAACGTAGCAGTGGACCTCGTTTCGTCATTAGTGTGTATCATCTTTAATAAACTTATTTATTCGGTATTTTAATCTCCATTAATACTCATGTTCTAATAGTTACTTTTATCTGGATCTCGG
>SEYY01024842.1:52500-67500 GCA_009176605.1 Armadillidium nasatum | reverse complement strand
AGAAATACAGTAGGTGTAGTTGTACTAATAAAAATTTTATTACATATGTATTCCAAACACAAGCAGAGTTGAACACGTTGCCATAGCAACGAGAAATGATGGGCTTGTAAATAATAATAGGTTATCATATGGAGAATTTATTAAGTATTTATGACCTTAAAAAAGAGGATATATTTATAACGCTGCTGCTCTTCCTACATTATACTGTGATTGAAATTTGAAAACTAACACACACACACATATACTATATATATATATATATATATATATATATATATATATATATATATATATATATATATATATATATATATATATATATATATATATATATATATATATATATATATATATATATATATATATATATATATATATATATATATATATATATATATTTATTTTTTTTTTTTTTTTATTTAAAATTTATATTATATATATTATTATTATTATTATTATTATCGCAATAAATATACATGTTATTTATTTGTTATGACAAAATTTATTATTTGAAATACATATATATATATATATATATATATATATATATATATATATATATATATATATATATAATATATATATATATATATATATATATATATATATATATATATATATATATATATATATATATATATATATATATATATATATATATATATATATATATATATATATATATATATATATATATATATATATATATATATATATATATATATATATATATATATATATATATATATATATATATATATATATATATATATATATATATATATATATATATATATATATATATATATATGGTCATATTTTCCCTTCAAGTTTTTCAAAATAAAAAACTTTTGAATCATGAAATTCATGAAGAGGAAAATTTTGAAATGGAAAAAAAAAGGAAAAAAAAAAAGTTTTCGAATTTTGGAAAAAGATTTTCAAAAAAAAAATTAAAAAAAAAAAAAAAAAAAAAAAAAAAAAAAAAAAAAAAAAAAAAAAAAAAAAAAAATATATATATATATATATATATATATATATATATATATATATATATATATATATATATATATATATATATATATATATATATATATATATATATATATATATATATATATTATAAAAAAAAAAAAAAAAAGGAAAAACTATTAGATGGAACTTTGAGGAGAAAAGAGAAGAGAAGAGTTTGGATTAGGCGACATGGATGGATCATTCGAGGAGAGTCAAACGCAAGGGTGACAGAACTAGCAACCCGGCCCTATAATTATTGCTCACTGCTTGTAACAACTCCAGGACCAGCATTTGAAACCACATCTCCGAGAAGAATGATCTTTTGGAGAGCTCTTTGAGAAAGTGCTTAGAGGATAGATGGAGAAGGTGCTAGTGCCACTGAAATGGTGGGAAATCTTCCTGGGAGTTTAAATAAAACTCGTGGACTGGCACTGAAACCAACGAGCCGAAATACATGATCTTTTAGAGCTTTCTAGGAGAAGTACTTTTAAGACCAGATTGCGAAATATGCTGGTCCACTGACAGGATGAATCCTCCCAGAGAATATATATATATATATATATATATATATATATATATATATATATATATATATATATATATATATATATATATATATATATATATATATATATATATATATATATATATATATATATATATATATATATATTATATATATATATATATATATATATATATATATATATATATATATATATATATATATATATATATATATATATATATATATATATATATATATATATATATATATATATATATATATATATATATATATATATATATATATATATATATATATATATATATATATATATATATATATATATATATATATATATATATATATATATATATATATATATATATATATATATATATATATATATATATATATATATATAATACTGCATATTGAACTATCTTATGAAAAATCTACCAGGAACAATATAAAATACTCTTAAGATCAGTATGAAAATTAAGTAAAGAGCCGATATGTTCTGCATAACTGCTTGACATGTTTAAAAAAAATAAAAAAATTTGTTTGTTTTCAAATTCTAGACTTGGTGATTACTGATTCTCCATTCAAAGCATTATTTAGCCAACAATAAAGAATACGCTAAGAAAATTGGGCAAAGAGGACTTAAGTTAAGGTATGAAGAAAGATGGAGTTTGCAATCTTTTGGTGTAAAGTATGTCGGCTCTTGATGTGGCTGGAATGTAATGAACGCTAATATATTAGTCCATGTAGACGAAAATTAATAATAATAATAATAATAAATTAATCCTAGTCAATTAATTATTTAGAAGAAATAGTAATAATAATAATTCAACAAGATGAATGGGATGTATATTAAACAAGCTACATATTTTACAGGATCATATATTTCACAAGGTAAGAACAAGTAATTCTACGAATACGGGTGATGGTGGGGTATGTACTGGAGCGGGTGAGATGTAAGTAGGGTACGGGTGTGTGGCAGTGTGATGGATGCGGCGATTTCTGTCCAGAGAGGCAACCCGCTTTACGCATCTTGACGAGAATGAAGCTAATCCCTTATGCGACTAAACCCCCCATACACCTATTAGGGAGGTTTATACGCATATCCGTATAATTTTTTAATTTTTCTAAGGTTTTAAATTTTCCAAAATCTTTTTATTTTTTATTTTTTTTAAAATTTTTTTTTTATTTTTTATTTTTATTTTAATATTATTTATATATAATATATATTATATACATATATATATATATATATATATATATATATATATATATATATATATATATATATATATATATATATATATATATATATATATATTATATATTATATTAGTATAACAAAGTTGCAAAAGTTCTTTGACGTGTGACGTACCTCTGACAATAAATTACCACTTACGGATTCACTTCGAAGCAGATGTCCAAAAATCATTCAGTCGCACGCGAAACTCAAATGAGAGAGAGAGAGAGAGAGAGAGAGAGAGAGAGAGAGAGAGAGAGAGAGAGAGAGAGAGAGAGAGAGAGAGAGAGAGAGAGAGAGAGAGAGAGAGAGAGAGAGAGAGAGAGAGAAAGAGGCACACCCATTAAAACGTGAACAATTTTTCGCAAAAAAAAAAAAAAAAAAAAAAAATCTGTGACATTCTATCAATTGGTGCTTCTCATCCCGTTGTACGTGACCCTTGACTTCTATACTCCCACGATATGGGTGCACAGGAACAAGCATATATATATATATATATATATATATATATATATATATATATATATATATATATATATATATATATATATATATATATATATATATATATATATATATATATATATATATATATATATATTTTTTTTTTTTTTTTTTTTTTTTTTTTTTTTTTTTTTTTTTTTTTTAAAATTTTAAATTTTTATTTCATTCGATGAAAAAAAAAAAATGAAATAAAATAACAGGAGGGGAAAAATAAACATATATTAAATTTACGAAAAAAATGCTTATGTAAGCAAAAACTTTTATAACACCTAGAATTTTATACTTTGTGTTGTATTTATATTAATATAGATTCTTTAAATATTTGCGTATTAAAGACTTAAAGCCGACCTCTGATTTTTAAAAAATTTTTTTTTTTTTTTTTTTTTTTTATTTTTTATATATATATTATATATATATATATATATATATATATATATATATATAATATATATATATATATATATATATATATATATATATATATATATATATATATATATCGCAGTTTCGAAAGCTTTTTAGCAATACTATTATTGGTGAAAAAAATATCAATAGTTTTTATGATACTACTGATATTGTAAAAAATATTGATAGTTTCACTTCACTAACTCTGATATCAGCATAAACTTAATTTTAGGTGTGTCAATAAAATAATAGTAAGCAGTAGTGGTACCGTTTGTTAAGTGAGAAGTTCTTTAATTAAAAATTTATGATCAATTTTTTTTCCTGAATGTACACTTTTAATTAAAAATTTATGATCAATTTTTTTTCCTGAATGTACACTTTTAATTATGCTTACTCTCTAATTAAACAATTAAATTTTCAAATTACAGAATAATTCTCACTAAAATTAACAAAATCGAATCTGGGACCATCGATTAAAGGTAGAAAATTCTAATCGGAAGAACGTTAGTAAAATTTAAGTTTTAACCCTAAGCAAATGAAGTAATATATAATTTCCAAGTAGATTTTTGCGTCTTTCATACAGAATTATTAGTATAAATAGTTATGAGCAAGTAAATATTTTTACGCATGAATTTGTAACAAAATTTCGTGTCTACGAATAATTTTAATTTTTATGATGTTAAAAGTAACTTATTTTCACATTAACGATAAAAATGTTAAAAGTTAAAAAAATTTAGAGTTAGGATTTAGTCAGATGTAAAAGAAATTGAGAAATTTGGATTGAGCTCTTGGTGCGTGAATAAAAACTCTACAAATTTAAATATAAATTTAATAAATATATATATATATATATATATATATATATATATATATATATATATATATATATATATATATATATATATATATATATATATATATATATATATATATATATATATATATATATATATATATATATATATATATATATATATAAACTGTAAAAATAATAGTTACGAATAAAAATTGGTGATGACTAGGATATATTTACCTATATTTGTCATAATATAAAAAAATACTATAAATAACTTGAACTTAAAAAAAATGTATCACAATAAATATGCTACTCTATTAATTACTTTGAAATATGTTTAAATATTTTTTTGCTAAAAATACAATTTTTATTCTAGTAAAAAGTATTCATTAATATCTTTTCAATTTGAGACAAAAAATAAAAAAAATAAAATTAAATTAAATATAATATAATAATAATAATAATAAAAATAAGATAAAAAGAAATAAATAAATTTTCAAGATTTTTGTAACATTTTAACAATGCCCCAAAAAATTTATTAATAAATTTTTCATTCAACAAGTCTATCCTTCTTTAATATATATATATTTGATACAATTTCTAAATAAATATAAATACAATATCAATCTATTTAGAAAAACAATTGGTGATTTTAATAAATAAATACACAATTACTGTAAGAATCATAAGACAAAGAAAATTACATTCTTCATAAAGTAATTTAGGTGCAAAAACGGACCAAATGAAGAGATGATGACGTTGCAACGTAACGTTAATAACATACACTGTTAACGTTAACAATTGGAGCATCCACCAACATCTAATACACATATACAATCTGAAAAATAAATAAATAAATATATTTCAACCTATGACAGACTGAGTGAATAAAAAGAATAACTATATATATATATATATATATATATATATATATATATATATATATATATATATATATATATATATATATATATATATATATATATATATATATATATATATATATATATATATATATATATATATATATATATATATAAATATATAATATATAATATTATATATATATAATATATATTATATATATATATATATATATTATATATATATATATATATATATATATATATATATATATATATATATATATATATATATATATATATATATATATATATATATATATATATATATATATATATATATATACCAGTAAATTCTAAATATTAAAATCAGTTATTCAGTTATTAGGAAAATATTTATAAACAAAATTTGATAATATATCATCATCTCACCTTAATATATCTCTCTTACGAGTAAGAATAACGACGAGAGTGTGAAGAAGAACTAAGAACTTAGAACCAAAAGTATGACAAGCGATAAGTATGCCATGTAGGACTGGTCTATAAGAGCTTACTCCAACAAACCCAGCATTGATTTGCACAGTAGACAAACTATTACTATTGCCCTATATATATATATATATATATATATATATATATATATATATATATATATATATATATATATATATATATATATATATATATATATATATATATATATATATATATATATATATATATATATATATATATATATATAAATATATATACAAAGCTGTTAAATAACAGACTTTTTCAGTATATAATAATAACGAAATTATATGCAAACGAACATGTTTGAAAACTCGCACTAAACATTACTTACATGAATAAAAAAAGAAGCCTGCCCAATCCACAATGCAATGATGTAAACCTGCATTCGAGTTAATCCTAAACTCTCCCAATTTTGAATCAACAAAGGAATAATAAGATGCATGTGCAATAAAGAAAGTGAAGTCACTAACACATTTTCTGGTTTTTGTAAAAGCAGAAACAAAAGACCAAAGAAAATTTCAAAGACTTGCAACATATAGAGTACTAATTTCGTACCTACAAGTGGATCGTTGTACTCATGTTTTTTGATATAAATTTTATTATAGTAAAATACTTTAATACAATTATAAAAAATAAAGATAAATAATCCGAAATAAACAAAATGGCTCTCAATGAGTCCGCTTTTAACGCCCTTATCGATAAGAGGAAAATGTCTTCCAAATATTCCAGTTAGTATCAAAAAGACGAGTATTGGGGATAAATGTCTATATAATAATAAAACGATAACGAGCCCAATTAGTATACAAATAAGAATCTCATTCCCGTCACTCTCTCGTAAAAGTTGGTTGAGATGTATCAAATCTTTCCACTTATCGCCAGTGGCGTTGAAAGATCTAAGTAAGCGAAATATAAACCAAGAGATAAATATTATTATAAAATTGGACGCAAAACGCTTATCATTTGTTCCATCCGACAAAATAATGCCTTGATCTCTTTTTTCACTCATCATAAAATGCAGAGAAAGATCCGCATTGTACAGAGACGGAACTGACATGGGATAATCGAGCTTTAAAATTTGTACATTGGCAACAACTTCATGCCTTTTCTCACGATTAGAAGACTCGGAAAACTTGTAATGAATAAAATTTAAAACGACTCTCACAAGTAGAGTAAAGTAAATCATTGATATAATGAAATAAAAAATAAAATGTTCTTCTTCAACAAAGCTTGTAGCAAGAAGACTGAATGGATATAAAATAACTCCTACAATAATAAACAATTTGGCAATATTCCATGATGACACCTGCAATAAAAATGATACAATTATTACAAATAACAAGGAAAATTATTTTGAAAATTCAAACAAAATATTTATATAAAAAAAAAAAAGAAAAGAAAAAAAAAACTTTTGAACACATACCTTCATCTGAAAATCTGCAGTAAAACACTTTGCAAATGAAAATAAATTACATACTCCATATGTGAAGAGAACGAAAACGATGTATGACACAGGAGAAATAATGAAAAAGCCAAATGAGTTGAAAACAAACAAAATAACACCACCCACAATTGTAATAGATAACATTTTCTTTTCATATATTGGAGATGAGATGTCAGTGCTTAAAAACAAGGTCCATACAACAGTTGGAAGACATATCTGTAACGAATATATATATATATATATATATATATATATATATATATATATATATATATATATATATATATATATATATATATATATATATATATATATATATATATATATATATATATATATATATATATATATATATATATATATATATATATATATTCTCGGTGTATCTTTTTCTCGTGATCTTTATTGGAAAGATAACATTACTTCTCTTTCTAAACAAGATTCAAAGAGGTTGGGTGTTCTGAGGCCCCTTACAGAATTACTTCACTCCACCACAGTTGCTTGCTCTCTACATGGGTGTCGTTCGTTCCTGTACGGAGTATGCTTCACACATCTGGGGTGGTTCCACTCATACAGCTCTCCCTCATAACCCTCTCCAATCTCTTTCTGCCCGTCAAATTGTTGCGTCGATCTCTCTTTATTATCGCTATTACAACGGACACTGCTCTTCTGAACTCTCGTCGCATACCTATTTCATTGAGAAGAGCTAGTGCGACACGCCATTCTACACAGTCTCATCCTTTCTCTTTCCAACTCTCCGACCCCAGACTTAACCAGCTATGTTCAATCTTACATATACTCTACTGGTAAAGTTTAGAACACATTACCTTTATCTGTTTTCCCAACTTCCTTTGACTTGCATACTTTCAAATACCATGTATCTGGACATATAGGCCTCCATCAACCAAGGTAGTTTTTTCCAACTCAGGTGGAATTTGGTAGGCTTCCGGCCTTTGCCCAGAGATATTATATATATATATATATATATATATATATATATATATATATATATATATATATATATATATATATATATATATATATATATATATATATATATATATATATATATATATATATATATATATATATATATATATATATATAATGTCAAAATTATGAAAAGAACTTACCATTATTATGATAATTGATGATGCTAGCAACAAGGCAATGTCATAAGTTTGCATATTTTCAGTCAGTAAAGTTGAAGTTAGCAACTCAAAATGCTTATATATAACTTAAAGCTTTATTTGCAGATTCTGTTGAAACACTATCAGATGACATAGCTTCATGGTGTAATTTTAATGCATTTGTGTATACGGCCTCAACTTCACCTAAATATATATATATATATATATATATATATATATATATATATATATATATATATATATATATATATATATATATATATATATATATATATATATATATATATATATATATATAAGGTAATATGGAATTGGATCATGTGAAGGAGATTAAAGGAGAAAGGACTTTCATTCCTTGAAGTAACTCAACCAGCATTGAAAACTAGTGCACTGAAAAACATGATCTAGACAAGTCTACAAGAAAGAGCTTAAAAGTCCTGATGGAAAAAGATGCTAGTTCCATTGATGAGGTAAAACTCTACCTGAGAGTGTAAAACTCAGGGACTAGTATGAAAGTATTATTTTAATTAAAGAAATCTAGGAAAAAAAAAGAGTTTAACGCCAAACATAAGATGATGGTAGTTTCACACACGGGGTGATATATATATATATATATATATATATATATATATATATATATATATATATATATATATATATATATATATATATATATATATATATATATATATATATATATATATATATATATATATACGAAATTATTATTCTGTAAAGACTTTTGCCATTTTAAGGTTCCAGTTGTCAAATTTTATAATCTTACATTCTGATATGGGTTTAAAAGATAATGAAATAAAATGTTAATAGTATTTTGCTTTAACTATTATTTTTTACTTATTCATACAAACAAATCTTAAAATCTCATTTCTTAGGCATACCTAATGTCGAATGATCTCTTCTATTTCTAGCCAAATGCATCAACTGTTTCGCCACACGATAATGAGCAACTAGTTGCTTTTCGAGAGGAAGAGGCTCTAAAAATTCAAACAGTGGGAAACCAACATTCTTTGCAGGTATATCAACGCCTAAAAACAATGCAAGCGTTGAAGCTAAATCAACCTGTGAGCGAAATCTGACTGCAGAACTGAGAAAGAAAGGAAATATGCATTGTTTCAGGTTTTTCTTTAATCATATTTATTTTTTTATTATTATTATTATTAATTGTCTAATTAAAATTTATTTGTAACTATTATTTAAAATACAGACATATTAAACAAATTATTATTATTATTGTTAATAAATAAAAGGCAAATATAAAATTTAATCCACTGAATGTCAGAATAAAAATCAAAGTTCAAAGAGTCAAAAAAATGAAATGAGTTAAAAAAAAAAAAACAACTTGAAATTAACTGAAAAAAAAAAAAATAAAAATAAAAAGAGATGAAAGACTGTAAGTCAAGTTCGAAACCTTCACGGAAATGAAGAGGGAAATGGATCAGGCATATACAAGGCATTTTAAAAAGACTAACAAACCAAGTTAATATTACTAGATAATAGTAAAGTTTTACATCAATGATAAAAATTTTGTCCATAGTACAATGTATGGAGTCAAAATTTAAGACATTTCTAAATGAGTTTTATCAACATAAGGAATACTCATTAGAACCATTGATTCATGATTGTGACCAATGTTTCAAACATAGTCTCTGACAAAAAGAATTATAAATTTAAAATAAAAATAAAGTTCCTAACAAGATATATCTCTCTTAAAAATTGAATATTATGCAGAAAAATAACTGAAGAAAATTTTTAAAAAAGTTCTTTTATTTTTTTAAAACAAATAACAAACCTTGGAAGAGAAAAAGTAGTTCGGATCATCTAGCAAGTTAGACATCACGAAGACTGATGTCCAGATTTCAGAATGTGAATCTCCTCCATGACCACCAATGTCACTCATACCATGATCACCAGAAATTAGAAAGAGATAAGGCTCTCCCTACATTAGACAAGTAAATAGAAATATGTAGTACATATATATATATATATATATATATATATATATATATATATATATATATATATATATATATATATATATATATATATATATATATATATATATATATATATATATATATATATATATATATATATATATATATATATATATATATATATATATATATATATATATATATATATATATATATATATATATATATATATATATATATATATATATATATATATATATATATATATATATATATATATATATATATATATATATACCTTATTCTTTAGATTTTCGTGTATCATTTTCACAATTCTGTCCATTTCTCTTAATTTTGGAAGAATGAGTGAGCTTTTTGGCCCTTCTAAGTGTCCGATGTGATCTAGTCCCAAATAATGAAGAATGAGAAAGTCATAGTCACTACTGGAAAGTATATTTGGCAAATGACGAGTAATATTGTTATCAACCTGAAAAATAGTGATATTCAGTAGTACAAGATATAATTCATAAAAAAATATACTTACTATAAGAAATACGATGATAATTAACTGTAAAATCAAAATAAGAACTACACATCAAGTCAGCTATGATACATACGAACCTGAGGTGTGAACCAAAGGCAAGGTTAAGCATTTCACATAAACTAGAATCAGAATAAATTCTTTGATTTTACACTCCTTATAAAGACAATTTGTATAAGTATTGTAATAATTTTAAATTTTAAAATATATTGATAAAATTCCATTAAAACTTTATATACCATCCAGTATATTGTCATTATTTAGAGAGAATATTACTGAATATCAAAACTTTAATGTGTGGGAAACTATTTCAATTAGTTTTTTTTTTTTCTTTACATGACAACCTAATAACTTTTTTTTTGATACTTGTTTACTTTAAAAAAAATATATAAATATATATATATATATATATAATAATAATATATATAATATATATATAAATATATATATATATATATATATTAGAGATGTACCGATAGTATCGGTATCGGCAGTATCGGCCATTTTTTTGGGTATCGGTATCGGTATTTGTTAATATGGCCGACACTTGGCCGATACTCCGATACTTTGAATTTGACTACTAAGTGATGTCTTTACCTTAAAGGAGTATATTATGTCATGTTTGAATAATAGCGTTTTTTATATTTTGTCTTTTCTGCTGATTAATTGAGGTCTCTTCTTTCATTATTTTTATTCTTTATATTGTAGCTAGTTAAAGAATCTTCTTGTAAATTGTAATCATGTTAAAACATAAAAGCGAGTAGCTAAACTTTGTTAATACTTACTGGAAAATGGAAATGGAATATTTTTTGAATAAACACAAACATAAAAAAGTTATTAATATTATATTTGCATTTATTATTCCTAAAAGATATTTTAATTTATAAAATATACTTGGGCACAACCAAATATGAAATACATGACTAAGTATTGGTTGTACATTGAATGCAATCCTCAGTTGCCTAGCAGTACACAAATTTTCTATCTTATTACTGTGTATTTCTTATAATAATTAAAGTATCGGTATCGGAACCTAAAAAATAGAGTATCGGTATCGGCACATCTCTAATATATATATATATATATATATCTATTTTTTCCCCCTTTTAGAGTAAAATGAGTATATAAAAACATGTTTTAAGAAAATATACAAATGTGAAAATCTCTCTCAAACATTTAAGAATTAACCAATAAATTTTTTTTTTTTTAATAAATGTTGTAATTATGGTTTGCAGTACATAGTTTGGAAAACTTATTTAAATGTAATAAAATTCTTTTAGAAAATTACAAAAGAAACTAGGCCTAATATAAATAATAGGTAGAGTAAGTCATACCTCAGTGTAATCAGAAACAAAAAATGATGTAACAGCATCATACTGTGTAAATGTTTTAGGATAAAGTTTTAACCATGTTTCATCTCCAAAAAACTTAATCCTCAATGACTTTTCCTGAGCAGAGCTGACAACATTCTCTTCGACAATTTGCTTTGCAGCAAAGTTGAATATAACATCCATAAAACTGGGAATGGAGCCAGTAACAATTGACTGAAAATTATAAAAAATTAATGAAAATTCGATCAATATATGCACAATACATATTTTTTATTATTTATTTTTGCAAAATGTATAAAAATTAAATTAAATTTTAAGGTGAATTTTTAATAATCTCTTGTTTTTACTCAACTCTACCAAATAAAACATCCTTTATAAAATAACAAAAACAGTTTAAAATTACCAGTGATATACTGACACCAAATTCAATATAGTCCAATAATAAATGATGTGACAATTTATTTTATATTTTTTTTCCTAGTAATTTTTAGCAATGGTTTTGAATTAATTATAATTTAAACCTATTTCCTTATTTTATAACATCTCAATATTCATTGTGCATAATCAGCTGATTCACAAAAAATTTGATACATGGTTAATGAAAGGTTGGCTGCCCTGATTTAGATAATTAATTTCATTATCATATTTCTTGGAGTTTTACAGTATATATATATATATATATATATATATATATATATATATATATATATATATATATATATATATATATATATATATATATATATATATATATTTCCTTTATTAATTAAAAAATAAATAATAATTATTATTATTAATTTTTATTAATTAAATTTAAAAAAATATATAACAATAATTTACCATAGTTTTAATCTAATGAGATTTGTTAATACTAAAGACTCAGATTCAAACTAAGCACAGATTTTGGACCTGGACTAACATGCATCACTTTTTTTTTTTTATTATTGGCACTCTTGGGCAGAGCTTTTTTCATGGAAAGGGCACTAAAAATAACACCTATATTATTTTTAAATAGTTAAATAGAAAAGCATTTTTAATAATTAATGTAAGCAAATATATCAGATACAGAAAATGATTTAAACTTCATATATATTATACACATCTTTATTAAAAAAAATTTTTTTTCTCTTTCAGCCTTCATTAATTGTGAATACATGAAAACTAACACCAGTATGACATATAATATACTGCCTTTGGTTGTTAAGATCCTAAAAATCTTTATATTACAGAACTTAATATAAATAAATATATACTGTACCTTTATGCGTGGTAGTGTCACTGTAGGTGATGCCGTTTTAAGCATGTATCCAATTCCTCGTTTATTTCGTAATAACTCAGTACAATATTCCATTAATGCCACTTGTGAATCTACAAGGTGATCAGCCCTCAATGCATCAATAATTAATAAAACTGTTTTCTTACCAAGAGGTTCATTTTTATAATTATTGTAATTATTTGTATTATGTATTATATATATATATATATATATATATATATATATATATATATATATATATATATATATATATATATATATATATATATATATATATATATATATAAACTCATTAGTCTTAAAATTATTATTTCAGATATATAGATAAAATACTAATCTAACCTAAAATACTGTACATATTTAAATACAAAATTATTTTTAATCATAAAAATTTTTGAACATCTACTGTACATCAACAAGATACTTCTCTTGGATGCTCTATTTTATACATTTATAATCTTTATATATTCATTCCATTTCACCCCAAAGTGCTGTATATACAAATCTAGTCTTAGTGAATCTAGCTTAAAAAAATTACTGTGATATATATATCTTATATCTAGCTTAACCTATTGATATATATCCCAAACATATTTTACCCAATACATTACGCTTAAATAAATACTTGTATTATACTTACTCAACAAATTTTTCAATGTTAATTGAAGAGGTATTTTTCTCCACATTGGAAACTTGAGATACGTTCATAAATCCACTCAAATGAATAATTAAAATGCATAGAATTAAACATTGTTCAATAATAATTGAAAGTATAAACTTTGATTTCATATTAGGAAATATAATCTAATGTTGAAAAAATATAGTTTTTTTTTAAAAAAATATCATTTATATGTAAAATTTTTAAAAATAAATAAATCTTTCTTCTTTCATTGTTTGCAATTAGTTTACAAGGTTATCAGTCAGGATATCAAAATGGCAGTGTTGCCAGTAAACGAAAAATAACATGAAAACTTGTAGTTAAAAAATATCTAAGTAATCGAAAGATTGGAGAATTATTTTGCCAAACATAATTCATATTTTAAAGAATTACAAATAAATTCCCTGGAAAGAAATTAAACATTTACATAAATTAAAAATAACAAATGCAAACTCTACGATTTGTACCATATTAGTCAATACATTGTACAAATCAAATAACATTTAAATGCTGGAATATATGTGTATTTCAACAACATTTAAATGCTGAAATATATGGACATTCCATGCTAATGTTATATTTTTGTGAATTAAGCCAAAATTTGGAACACTCTTTAGGATATAACAGTAATTAAAAAGAAGTAATAAATTTATGTTAAATTTGAGTGACGGTTTATATTTTTGCTCCTGAGTTTGGTAGGTTGGGATACAGAGCTTTGCTTTGCTGCAAATCTACGTTGCTCTTAAAATGGCCCTATATGTTACTAAGCACAACTAATACAATTAT
>SEYY01024842.1:45000-47500 GCA_009176605.1 Armadillidium nasatum | reverse complement strand
TATATATATATATATATATATATATATATATATATATATATATATATATATATATATATATATATATATATATATATATATATATATATATATATATATATATATATATATATAATATTTAATTTTAAAAACAAAACAAAAATATATTGAATTTTCGATAATTGGAAAACCTACGAGTGCCGATTTATCGATTATAAAATATTTTTGATAAATCGATAGCAATTGGGAAAATATAATATCGATATTTTTTCAAATATCCCAATTCTCAAGTTTCAAATTCATATTTGTCAAAAATCAGTAGTTTGAAGGTACATGGGTGTGGTTATTTATTATAATAATATTTGTAAATAAAATTATTATTAGATATGCAAAATTATATACTTAATCTGTGTGGCATTATACAGTAACGGGTGTGAAAGAGATATAGGAAACATACAGAATATAACTATAGAGGAGTGTTTGAAAAATTGCTATATTTATATTAATTAAGCGTATGTAGAAAACTTTCTGTATGAATTTCTATATAGCAACGTTCGGAAATTAATATAATCAAAGTATATATCTACTTTGACATAACAAATTTCTTTTACCTATGATTTTCATGAATACCTTAGTTTAAACAATATTGTAGAGTCAACTTTGATTATAGCAAGCAGGTAGAGGTTTTTGTCTGCTAATTGGATCATAAACTAATGGTCAATAGGTCGATGCTGACTGACGAAGGTGACGACCATTCACCACCTTCAAGTAAGATCATAAACTAGGAAGCTGCAGCAGCAGTCAACGTCCCTTTTCTTACAAGAAAGAAGGGACAGTTTTACGAAACGGAGAGTATCACCAGCCCTCGGAGAGTGCGGTTCGCTCGCTCTGAACTGGTGGTGGCCTTAAGGGCAGTATTTTGACTGCCTGGAGGGACGGCATATGCCCTCGTAGGTGAAGTCCTCTCTCAGAAACAAAAAAAAAAGTTCCACGAATGCACGAAACAAAAACAAGAATGTCCATCCCATTAAAGCCATCAGCATTTAGTTCAGCAGTCTATGTAATTATGTAAACTAGTAAATTTTTAAAGGCTAAGAGATGAGTTCATTCAACATTTGCAGAAATAAATAAATTATATTACTGAGGGTTGGGTCTCAGGAAGATGAGTTTCTCTTCAAGCCCATAGTTGTCTGTCTGCCAAGAGAGGAATGCACCCTCAGTCCCTTAGCCAATAATAATATATATATATATATATATATATATATATATATATATATATATATATATATATATATATATATATATATATATATATATATATATATATATATATATATATATATATATATATATATATATATATATATATATATATATATATATATATATATATATATATATCTCAGACATAGATCTAAAGTACAGGTTTCTGCATTTAAGTATAGGAAATGTGGATTGTATTTAGATACAAATAAATATATTCAATTTTTTTTTATAAAACTGTAGTCAATAATATATAAAATTATTTTATTGACATCCATCAAATAATATCTTAGTAATTGATAATAATAATAATAATAATATAATAATATCAAAGTTTACCCTATAAATATGGAATAAAAATATTTGAAAAATAGTAAAACCTTTATTAATACTTTATTCCTAAGAATTAAAAGTATAATTAATTATTTATTGTTAGATTTATTGTTATACTTCAATCATAATTCTTGTCTATCAATTGATATCTGTCAAACCAGAAATTTTTTTCCTTACAGTAGCCAATAAAAGATACTTTCCACAGGAATAGCCAAATATTCCTGTTCCAGTTTTGCCAGAATAGAAACATAATGATCGATTTTTTTAATTGTATTTGTAATAAAGTATAATACCTTTTTTGTAATGAGATACATATAAAAAATTATATCTAATTGTGTAACAGTTCAAAGATATATATATATATATATATATATATATATATATATATATATATATATATATATATATATATATATATATATATATATATATATATATGGGTCATTCCACGTCACTTCAACCGAAAATTTGGCAATTTTTTCCGTGACCCCTTTCGATTTTTATGAAAAATGGCACACTAACAGATCTTGTTGAGAAAATATGAATGGCGTTTATTGCAGGTCTCTAGCTCATACGGTTCAGAAGATATGACCTTTGAAACTTTGGTCAAAAATGTCAATTTTCAGAGAGTAGTCCGAGGTCAAAATACAATATCTCGGCTTCTATGGCACTTAGAAGCATCGTGTAAAGACCATTTAAAAGATCTTGAATAGCGGTACAACATTTATTTAGATGATTTTGACCTCGGAGGTCAAATAAAAAATTTGACCTATTGGTGACCTTGACCTTGACCTTGAAAAAAAACCTCCTCTTCGATTTTTTTCAAACTTTGCTGAATTATTGTTATATATGTATATTTTAATTTTTTTAATGAATTATTTTTGGTTTTGGCTTGGTTTAGAAAATATAAGCAATTTAATAAGTA
>SEYY01024842.1:40000-42500 GCA_009176605.1 Armadillidium nasatum | reverse complement strand
GAATATATATAATAAACTATTTATAAATGATAATTATGATATACATATGATCTATCAAATATATTTCAATCTATCTGAAAAGCAAGTGCAGTTGTATGGTTGAAAAAACAAGCAGAAGAGTTGTCAGGAGAATTCAATGTCACAGAATGTGTTCCTGGAAAGCCAATTGTTATTATCACGATAAATGGAAAAAATCCTCAGTTGCCTTCAATTTTGTTGAATTCCCACATTGATGTTGTTCCAGTATTTCCAGTATGTTACATTTATAGTTTTGATAATTTGGGTATTTTTTTTTTTATAGTTATATCATTTGCTGATATTTACTACACTATTGATAAAGAAGTTGTGAGACATAAAATGCAAGGAATATTTGGTTAGAATTTTTAAGAAATATATTTCTTCATCATTCTTTTTGAAGGATGTGTGTCAGGTTATATGCTTTTACATCCTCTTTATCTCTTTTTATTAAAGTAAACTCATTAAATGTCCCAGATAGGATTTTTAAAGATAAAGGCCAATTTTAAATTTGTGATGTGTAAATTAAGAAAAAAAAATTATGGCCTTTTTTTTCTAGAATTGTTTATAAAATAAAATTTAGATTAACCACCAATTATTTCAGTTTGTAAAATCTAGGGAATATTTTGTTGACAAATTATTATTATTATTATTATTATTATTATTATTATTATTATTATTATATATTAATATTATTAATATTATTATTAATATTACTATTAATATTATTATTAATGTATGGCAAACCTTTGTTGCCTCCAAAGCTCAAAGACTATTGTTGCATAGTATTTTTTTTTTTTTTTTTAATGGTATTTTGCATTTTGAGGAATAGCACAATAGCCAGAAAGATATCTTAACTTCCAATAAAAAAAGGGTAATAAAAATTACTGACGAAGTCAAAACTGGTTATTATTATCATCATCCTTTTCATTATTATTATTTTGATTGTTTTAGGAACATTGGAAGCATGACCCTTTTAGCGCTCATAAAGATGAGAAAGGAGACATTTATGGTAGAGGAACCCAAGATATGAAGTGCGTGGCTGTGCAGTATATTGAGGCATTGAAAGAATTTAAGAAAGAAGGGATTCAGTTTCTTAGAACGTTTCATTTGTCATTTGTTCCAGGTCTTTATTTTTTAGAACGTTTCATTTGTCATTTGTTCCAGGTCAATTTTTTAGAACGTTTCATTTGAAATTTGTTCCAGGTCTTTATTTTTTAGAACGTTTCATTTGTCATTTGTTCCAGGTCTTTATTTTTTAGAACGTTTCATTTGAAATTTGTTCCAGATCTTTATTTTTTAGAACGTTTCATTTGTCATTTGTTCCAGGTCTTTATTTCTTAAAACGTTTCATTTATCATTTGTTCCAGGTCTTTATTTTTTAGAACGTTTCATTTGAAATTTGTTCCAGGTCTTTATTTTTTAGAACGTTTCATTTGTCATTTGTTCCAGGTCTTTATTTTTTAGAACGTTTCATTTGTCATTTGTTCCACGTCTTTATGTTTTGTCGTTAAATTTTTAAACTTAAATTTAATAGCCATACTGTCAAATTTAGTATCATTATAAATGTGTTACAGTTATAAAAGAATTTAAACGTTATTTATTATTAAATAGGTCGTCCAAATAGTCAAATTTAATATTTTCTAATAATCATTTACTAATGTATCAAATTTTGTTTCTTCACATATTTTAATATTAATTTATAAATTTTAAAATATACAGAAGTCACTTCATAATTTATTAACTTACATAATACTTACTTAATATTTACATATTTACTTTCTAAAAAATTTTTAAAGTTTGTATTTTTTTTCTTGCTTTTTTTTTCAGATGAAGAAATTGGTGGAAAAGATGGTATGGCTAAATTTCTTGAAACAAAAACATTTAAAAATCTAAATGTTGGATTTGGATTAGATGAGGGTTATGCAAGTCCAAATGATGATTTTTATTTATTTTATGGAGAAAGATCGATATGGCGTAAGTCAACAAGTTTTTGTTGAATGGTACATTAGTCTTTTATCTCTCACACTGGAAACAACCAAAAATGTGCCAAACCACATTTTTGAATTTTTCTGGTGTTTGTGTCATAAGGTTATCTATGTTATTTTACATTGAAAGTTATTTACTCCTGTATTAATGACGAGTTACCTGTTTTAATTGAAGATTATTCTTGTTAATATACCAAATTATTACTTAAAATAGTTTTTGTGATACCAGATTTTAAAATGCTTTATTAGTTACATGGGTAAATGGTTGGAATGTTCGTAATTTTATCGAATGTTCAAGTTTATATATATATATATATATATATATATATATATATATATATATATATATATATATATATATATATATATATATATATATATATATATATATATATATATATATATATATATATATATATATATATATATATATCTAGAATAGGGCAGTATATATAATATGGTAATTTTGTTAACATGTATTTAAATGTATTGACATT
>SEYY01024842.1:17500-37500 GCA_009176605.1 Armadillidium nasatum | reverse complement strand
ATATATTATATATATATATATATATATATATATATATATATATATATATATATATATATATATATATATATATATATATATATATATATATATATATATATATAATATATATAATATATATATATATATATATATATATATATATATATATATATAATACAGAATTACGTTCATTTGAGAGTACTGTAAAAGATATTTATTGATTTTCCTGAACTAATGAGTTAAAAATTTTAATACTAAAATTTATTTTTTTACCAGTCATGTGTAGTGAGTCATCGCTACTTGTTAATTTATATTAATTAAGTATAATTACCTGAATACGAAAACTATATTTCAGTCACTGCCATAATTCTAAGTTTGATAGGTTTCAGGTATTACTAGTTAAAGTAGAATTTGGTTCTCTTTTATTGCTTACTCTTTTGGTATGCTATCTACATATATTTGCAGTAAATATATATTTTATTTTCATATTTAATTTTTGGGGATACAAAACAACAGTTGAAATTAGGAATGCATTTCACACTACATGTGCTTACGGGGGCTTCCCCCTCGGCACCTGAGTGGTGGGAAAATAAATAAAAGTGTAATCCCCACCAGATAAATATTAATCCCCATCGACATGTGCAAACACGTCATGAATTTATATATTCAACTCGTTTTTGTATCCATAAAAGGTAAGTAAATGAGCATAAAATACTTGCTGCAAATTAATTAAAAAAAATAAATAAATTTTTATAGACCGCATTTTTTAGCTCCCAGAATTTTGTTTTGTATTACCATTCAAATAAATAAATTATTGTAACTTTAGGGAGATAATTGTATTTGATGATTTTTTTTTTGTATTATCAATTTCAGGTTAAAATATTTTAATTAATGATCATCTTTGAGAATTTATTCCTTTTATTTGTATACTTGTATAGCGTATATGTAGGTGAATCGAACTTGTGAAAATGTCACGATTTCGACTTCTAGAAACTCTAGAGTAGTTTCCTTTGATTAAGGAAAATATCCCGTGAAGTGTGAATATTTTAAGAAGTAAAAAATTATTTTATTGTGCTTGAAAGTTTTTTTTTATTATTATTGAAGTCTTACAATATAGAATCAGTGAATGAGAGTTTGTACATCGAATTTATACATAATTTAAATGTGTGAAATAAATTACATTAACATGTGAGAAAGAGAAAACTTTGTACTTAAAATATGAAACATTGTTAACGTTGGCAGATTAAATATTATTAGGTGTATGTGTCTTATGACGAAAGGTAATTTGTTACTGCAATAAATTTTAAATTGCTATTAAAAAAAAGCTATCCTACAACAAAATAGCAATTTTAAATTTAACACTATTTTTCTAATAACTATACAAAAGATAAAGCATTATTGTCATAATTTTATAATATTTTTGTATGCCGTTTTTCTTTAAAAAAAAAAAGTATTCCGGATTGTAGTAGATATATTTTTGTACAGTTATACAAGCATTCTAGATGAAATAGGAATAATATTGCTGTAAGTTCTGGTGCTACTAATAAAATATTGGGATGCTTTCACGTGTAGTTTTCTTACCATTTTGAGTTAGTCAATGTGATATTCTCGCAGTATTAGAATAATAAAAGAGACTAACTTCTTTATCAACACGAATATAATTTTAAAACCAATTTTGAAAATTGAGTCTCAGAATACCTTATTACCAAATGCAAACGTAGTTAAATAAGTCCCCAGTATTAACACACTTATTGTGGTGCAGATAGAAATGTCGCCCATTAATATATCCACGCGATTATCGTAAGCAATAAATTTTTCACATTACCTTATGACACTGGGGAGGTGCTAACCGTTTTTTTAATATTCAGCCAAACGGCTTCTAAACTGCAAAATTGGTAGCAATGAAAGTCTGGGTAAACCTTGGAATATAAGTGAAATTCGGTATCAATACCTCTGACTTATCAACTAGAAAATGAGGCACATAACTGGTTTCCTTATTCTCTAAAGGTGTGAATGCTTTTAGTCGAGGACTTAGCCAACCTGCTCAAAGTAGAGATTGAAAATGAATAGTATATTTGAAGAAATCAGCAACTTTGCATAAAATGCGAAATCGGTAAAAAAAATTTTTGGCAGATTTGGAGTATTTTAAAGTTACCAGCAGCTTCGAGCTTATCGAGGTGTTGTTACAAAATTTTTTTTTGTCATCTCTGATGGAAAAGACTAGGGACATGCATAAATCATCAGAACTAGGTAATATTAATCTCAATTCTAGGGAAAAGATTAATAGGACCCGATAGAGAACTTGAGCTAAGTTAAAAATATTCCTATGCATTTAGCTCCATATATGTAATAGTCCGGGAACCCTAGAAAAGGGCTTAATATCAAAGAGAATGATATATTAGTAGTAGTTAGAGGAAGGCATAAAGTTTGGAAATTGTTTAATTTTCTATAACAATCCTAAAACTGTAAAGCTTTCATGAAGCGCCAAAATAATACAATCATACAATTGATTATATAACTTATGATTCTATAGATAGGTGTTAATAAATGTCAGCAGAGAGAATATTTAGAGACAAAACATTACAAATAGAGGTAAAGGCTCAAGCAATGATGATTGCTCGAGTCTGCAGAGTAGTGGTTAGGTAACATTTACCTAAAATTAACACTAAATAGTTTTTCTTTTTTCCTCCCAGAGGTAAACTTATAATAGTTGATTAAAAAGAACAAGAGAGACTACGGTTTCAAATATTTGATATACTACAAATTAAATTGCTTTCATAGCAAGTATAATAAAAGGAAATGTAAATTCGAATGAAGCATTGTAATCAGAAGTAGAATATTCGTTGATGTTTACTGGGAAACGTAGTAAGTCATGAACATATACTTAGAAAGTTTGTCTATTGTGTGCATATTAGAGATCGTTTCTATTTATATTAGGTTAAGCCGATTTGATTCAACATTGATTATTTTTTACTGGTAATTATTCTAGTTAGCTCTACTTTATTTTAGTAATATATCGATAAAATAGTTCAATTGTCTATTTTCTTCACATCTATGTATATTACACCGTTCAATTTCATGATTTAATGTTAATGAAAAATATCAAATTTAAACAAAAACTTAAAAAGGGAAAATAAAACATATTAAATTAAAATACTTATTTTTAGGATGTTACACATATTATCACAATTTATTTGAAATTAGATATATCATTTAAAACAAAGATATACCATATATATATATATATATATATATATATATATATATATATATATATATATATATATATATATATATATATATATATATATATATATATATATATATATATATATATATATATATATATATATATATATATTCTTCGTTTCATATATGAACGGTTATTTCAAACCCACATAAAAGTAAAAAGTTTACATTTTAATTCGATATTATAACGTTAAAAACGAACGAAAATTACAGAATCACTCGTTAACTAATAATAAAAATAATAATAATAAACTTCCTAATCCATTTGGCAAAGAAATAGGCACATCAAATTATTGAAAGAACTTTCAGATAAGAAAGATACCATAATCTATAATACTTATGCAAAATAAAGAAACCAAACTAATAAACAGAAAGCCCTTAAAAATTGACACAAAAAAAAAATCTTTCATAAACAATGAATATAATATTCTACCTGTATTAATATTAATAGGAATCCTTATAATGATAATAATAAAAGTGAATATACAAACAGTATAATAGATGAATCTTATCGCACACACCAGAAAAATAAATAAAAAATATGCCATATGTAACCTGTATATAAGGCAATTTTTGAATGTTTCTGGTCTGAGTTATCAGACTCATCCATTATGCTGTTAATGTATATTAGTATATATGTACATGTTACATATTTATAAATATTTACAATTTAAAAAATAATGCTTTACAAAATGATTAGTTTCAAAATATTCTTCAGTGGGTAACAAGAGTATATATATATATATATATATATATATATATATATATATATATATATATATATATATATATATATATATATTATATATATATATATATATATATATATATATATATATATATATATATATATATATATATATATATATATATATATATATATATATATATATATATGAGATTAGTCTATTAAAATTATGAATTGCATATATTATTAAAGAATGAAGAAAGGTAAAACTGTTTTATTTATTATTATTATTATTATTATTATTATTAGCTTATTTCACTTTTATATCAAATTGCACATAACTGCTTAAAAAACTAAGACGAGCTGGGTTTGAATTTGTCAATTGTAATATTTTATAATATAAAATGAAACTAAGCATTGCAGTATGCATAATAATTATTAATTATTATTATTGCTTTTTTCTGCAAGTTGAATGAGTGACAAAGTTTTATTTTGAAAAACTTTAAATTTATAATTTTTTGAGTAATTGAAACTTTAAATTTTTTTTTTAATTTTTCCTCTTTAAACACTGCTCTTTTTCACTTTCTAATAATAATAATATATAAATATATATATATATATATATATATATATATATATATATATATATATATATATATATATATATATATATATATATATATATATATATATATATATATATATATATATATATATATATATATATATACTTTAATATCATATCCCAGTATACAAATTAATAAGAAGCGAAGTAAATTGATAAGATGGTAGAGATTAAAAAACTTATCTTCTACATAGTGACGAGAAAAAAAAAAAAATATTTTAATTGCTTTAGCTCACTAGGTACCATCTGCCGAATTGCTACTGTTAGTGGGTTCGTTTACTCCAAAAGCAACTTCCTCTGGATAATCAATAATTTTTCTCTTCGCCTGCATAACATGTTGCTGTTGTTTATAATATACTTTTATAATTCCTTTAATAACTAAGAATGCAGCCCCGCCCTGTTAAAAAAAAATATATATATATATATAATTTTTAAAAAACAATTATTATTTCAAGTATTAATATAAAGTTTATTTTATCATTTTTTAGGTAATAATATCAATTGTAAATATAGCTTTAAGCAGCTATTAAATATCAATCTACAAACATTATTATTATAAAAAATAAGGTAAATAATACCCTTCTTTATGTCTATAACATACCAACAAAGTTTGGGTTAAATTATCAGGAACACTAGAAAAAAACAATCGACCCACAGCAGTGGCAATAGAAGGAAGCGAAAGAGCCCCACACATAACTCGAGTGGCATTTACAGGATCACTGATGACAGCAGTAGTGCTTATTCTTTGTGGTTCTTTGTCAAATCTTCATATATATATATATATATATATATATATATATATATATATATATATATATATATATATATATATATATATATATATATATATATATATAATATATATATATATATATATATATTTTTATTATTTTTTTTTTTTTTAAAAAATTAAAAATTATTATTATTATTATTATAATATAATAATATAATAATATTAATAATAATATAATAATATATATATAATATATAATATAATAATAAAATAATATAATATAATAATAATAATATAATAATATATATATATATATATATATATATATATATATATATATATATATATATATATATATATATATAATATTATATATAATAATAATAATAATAATAATAATAATAATGAGAGAATTTTCATAAATTCCGAAAGAAACTGCGGAAAAGATTTTTTTTCTTTTTTAACAAGAAATCTATGTTAATATTATTACTACAAATGTCCACGCATATCTGCTATCCTTACTGTTCAAAATATGATTAATCTAAAATTAAATCTAAAATATCCTATTATCCTAAGGATGAAAATCTACATATAGGTTCTTCAAAATCTTTTAATGCATTTAAAGTTATTATTTTTCTATTACCAAAGACCTACCTGAATCCAGGAAGAATATACTTTAAAAAAGGTAACCTTCGAACAGAAGACCTTATTAAGCGTAAAACTTTGTCCTCCCACCGAACCATTTTGCCAAGTATCAAAAACACAGGTATAGTGGGTAAACCTACTAAAAGAACAAGTGGATCTGCTTGTTCCATTAAGGTCATCCCTTCTTGATAACCCACAACCTAAATGGAAAAAAATTATTTAGTACATACAAGAGAAGGTATAGACAATTTACAAAATGTGTACTATATTGATAACTTCATGTAAAGTACCTGCATAACTGTAATAGCTCCATAAGTAACTGCTGTCCAATATATTGCACCTACAACTACACCAGCTGCGACAAATGGACAAACTTTATATATAAAAGCGTCCACGCGGTCCAAGAACCACATCAACTGTCCTATAAATTTTATAATACAATTATAAGACATTAATCATAAGTAAATTTTTCAAAAATAATTTTATAGTAAGTAACAAGCACTAACCCATGTTAGGGAAAGCAATAATATATGCTACACCACATTGAGGGCAATTGACTTTAACTGTAGAGTTTCCTCTTTGCTTTTCATCTACCCACCTTTGTAGACACGACTGATGTACCTGTAATAAAGAAGTGATAAAGTCGGCATTAAATTTTTTTAATAAATCTTACTAAAATGGACTTTATAATACAAAAACTAGGAACAACTTCAAAAATTTAACCTCATTATTTGGAAAGAAAGAAATAAAATGATTATCATCTTCTAAAGACCGACATGTGTGAAAAGATAGTATTAAGACAGAGAGAGGGAAGGTATTTAACTTCATTTTATATCAAATGCTATATTGTAACCAAGATAATGTTTCTTTATGAAATGAATCTTTCATAAAATTAGAGAATGAAAGGGTAGAACACAAATAATATTTTCGGGTTTCTTTCTTCCCGCTTTTCCTAGCAATTTGTTGAAAATATGAACTGAAATTTTACTCCTACCTCATTCACTTTTCATATTTCATCACTGTCGTCTAATTCTTTTTATTAAAGTAGATCTTTTACATTGCTATTCTTCCTTTTCCACCTCCCTCCAATTTATGCATAATATTGTAATTTCGTCTGAAGATTTGGTTTCTGTTTATTCTGAGCTTAATTCTAAGGAGTGTGGCTCTGATAGTTTTCCTCTGTAGTTTTCAAAACTTAAACATAAAAGCATTTCTCTAAATTTGGTAACATCTTTCGTCTCCATTAACTTACTTTCCTTCGACTCTATATCTTCCTATTGCTTTAACTTCTGTTCTTTCCAGTTTTCTAATCTACTCTTAACAGGACGATTAGGAAATCTATTTTTAAATCATTTTGTATAACCAGTGTGACATTTTTTTAAGTTTAGCAAAAGACTTAAATTTCTCAAAGTTCCCTTTTAGGTATCTATCATTCTCTCTTACTTCATTTTTGGCTGTTCTACAGCACCTGTTGTAGATAGTCATAGTTCATTTATTAAATAAATTTACAGTAACATTTCTGATAGTCCGTTCTTTCCCTATTCTATTTTTTTACTAATATCTTCTATATGTAATTTCATCAACCATCCATATCATTACATTTTTAAGACCATCTCACACAGCTATAAACTGCTCACTCTATAAGGGTGGTTATTTATCAACAGACTCCTGATCTTTCTTGTATTTCTAACCAGGGCAAAGAAAAGTGGCGGTTTTCAGTGGCTTTGAAAATCCAGTTACTTCATCTTTCTATTCAATATAATCTTCCACACTACATCTTCAAAAACCCTACTCAAATCTTTCTTGGAAGGGGGGTTCCATTGCTTATCTCTGAAAAAGTTTCTCAAGAGGTTATTTAGGTGTTCTGAGGCTTCTTTGGAATATCTTCATACCATGATTACTTTTGTATAGTAATGTTGTTCGTCCCAGTACAGAATGTGTATCACATTTTTGGGGTGGTTCCATTCAGTTTTCTTGCAAGGGAGGGTTTAGAGCTTTTCACCGTATCAACTCTTCCACTCTCACTGACTCTCTCCAATTACTGTATCACCCTCCTTAAATCATCACTATTATATCGAAACTGCTATTCTGACACTAGTCATATAGTCTTTCCATTGAAGAGAGTTCATGGAACAAGTTTTTCAGCACAATCTTATTCTTTCTCTGTTCAGCTTAAACCTTTTCTTTATTCATAAAACTAGCCTTATACCGGTTAACCTGAACAATTCCATCTTCTATTAAACACACTTTGTTCAACCTACATACTTTCAAACGCAAAGTATTAAGGCATGTAGCATAATTTTGATCTAGATCCGGAATTCGTTTTTCTCAACTCTAGAGTATATTTTAAGTCAATGTTTTTTTTCACACCTCTGAATACAAAAAAATTTCTACAATGTAACCAACTGAAGATATTGGTGTATATTTTGACTTACCCACTTCGTAGTTCCTCTACATTTACATGGTTTCACCCATGGAGCTGTTTCATCATCTTCTTCACTAGCATAACAGACCCAACAATGACGCTTACTGCAATATTATTTAAAAGGACTTACAGTAAATTAGTTGCCAATAGTTAAAGAGAAAAAAAAAAAAAATAAAAAAAAAAAAAATTCTGAACATTTCATGGTAAAATTTTAAATGTTTGTTTCAACTATTCACCCATCTCAAAAAGAAAATCATCTGTCCTATACTTAGTACTATGTATTTTTTTTTATTAACCTAATTAACCATTAAGAATATAGTTACTAGCCTATATGAAGAAGGAGGTAGTTTACAGCTAAATAAAATATAGTAATAATAAAAATGTGCATGCACATTTTATCTTTTTTATTAAAAAGAAGAATGGTACCAACTTTTCTTGGTCTTGATCATCTTGTTGATTGGGTTTGTCTTCTAATTTCTGTTCAGCATCTTCAACATTTCCACTAACTTCTTGGGTATCTTCATTATCATCAGACATTTTATAGCAATGACTTTATAAATTTGACAAAATAAAATGACAATGCTTTAAACAAAATTAAGCAATAAATAAAATTTCATCATAAACTATACTTTTGATAAATGTTGGTATAATTATAGTGTAAACAGTTTATCAAATAATGTTCATTTCAAGTATCTAAAAAACAATGAATTATGTAAACATTATTAGAATCTGCTAATAAGAAAAAAAAATCTTATTTATAAGTACCTTGCAATAATTTAAATAGTTGTAAAATCTTTTAAAATAAATAATAATCACAAGGCTAAATATTTTTTGGTTCTATTATAGAAGACCACTAAATATTCCAACCATTTAGAAAGGGAACAAAACTATTAAATATGCTATACATAAGAACCAAGTGGATCTATAATGGTTATCTAGGAATATAAAAAAAAAAATAAAATAAAAATAGTAGAGCAGGAAACAGCCAGATATAAGTTCACTCATTTCAAGAATTTATATAAACAGGAAATGTTTTAATTTATGAAATGAATAACAAAAATTTGGGGTAAAAAACTTAAATATGAATTATCACTTGTAAAAATTATACCTTTATTGCACAGGAACACCAACATTTTTGTCTTCTCAATGTATCAATAGAGATATTGATATCAATATTGATATTGATGTATCAATAAGGACTACAAGAATACCCTTTCATGTTTGATAGGGTGGGGGTCAATTTTAGAGTACAAAAAAGATGTCAATGAAGACAAATGCAAAGCATCCTTCCATTTGTCTATGGGAGAACTTGGTAACTTGTACCTATCAAGCCACAAGAAGCTGATAGTTTACTCTTTTTCTCAATGTTTATCCGCATATTGATCTTGATATTAACATTAATACATTTCTTTAGTTCATCTTGAAGTAGTGGTCATATGTTAATAAAATTTGTCATAAACAAACCTTGGAGTAAGAGTCATGCTGACATCACAAGTGTTGGAAGTAATCACCATTAGCATCAAGGCATGTCTGCACATGCTTTCCCATGTACAGAAGATTGCCACCAACTTACTGGGAGTCACATGGTCATTGTCTTTCATTGTCAATAGTCAAATATTGTCTTTCAGTTGCATGAGTACGTGGCTTATTGCAAGATTAGCCACCAGGGTTGCCCAAAGTCCTTTGAAAATGACAGGTCTTCTTCAAAGGACTCAATTTCATACATGCTGACACTGGATGAGTGGCAAGTAACACTACCCTGTTGAAAATATAGCCAGTACAGAGTTTCTCATCATCCAAATGATTTATGAACTCATTGAAGATTTCATATATAAATTTAATTACCTAATGACCAGTACTTATCTATAAGCACATATCTGTGGCTGAGACCAAGTGGAACACCCTGTGGTATCTTCAGAGCATTGATTTTAAAAGATATTAATATGTGAAAACATAGACTTATACAAAATTTTGATGCTTTAAATTTTAGAGGTGTTAAATTCGTTATAGTACATAATACCAATGAATACCCTTCTATAAGCTCTGATTAAAACAATTCTTTAATTTCTGATACACAAACAATCTTTCCTCCAGTTTATATAGTAATTTGATTTTGTCTTGGAGTGTATATTTGACAGCCACTATTAAACAGGCTTTCACTCTAAATAGAAGAATGTGGAGAAAAGATATTTATAAGTCAATATGCATACATTAATTGGCAAAATAATGCAATTGCATATCTACTCTACTGAGAAGGGTTGGTATAACACATTTCTACACAGTTTTGCACATCTTGAATTACCATGTCTGGGGAATTTGTCAGACTTTAATTTGAATTTCCAGAATTTTTATACAAAATTTCTAGCTTTGGTGGAAATTAGAAGACCTCTGCCATTTGCCCACCAGATAAGATAAAATATGGTAAAGGTTAAATAGATTTCTAATCTTTCAATATTGTTAGAATTTTTATACAGGAACTTCAATAATTAATACTACTGAATTTATAGCTTGCACTATTAAACAAAACAAGCCTTCATTATTTTTATATAAATTTTAACTATTAAATGCAAATTATACATTAAAACAATATTAAAGATTCTTACCTCATAAGCTGAGTTTTTATATAAAAAGTTTCACCCATTTGATGTCCTTTTGAAACCCCTTACTAATGTTTAAAAAGTAACTTAACGCATCAAGTTGTAAATGAGAAACCCAAACTAACTTAGCTTCCAATAAAGCAATATTCAAAATAATCTTAGTATTAAGCACAAGAGAGCTCACCAATTAACTTTTTATTTCTTTATTTCATTTTTGATTTTGTCAATATTTTAATAAACTATAATTATATTTTAATTGGTTTAAAATTCTTTGTGCTAGTTTTTCTTCAATATCTATTACATTTCTATTTTATATTTTGAATAACTAAATTAGGTAAGAGATGACCCTTGCATATTTACCAAATATATAATAATATTTCAAAATATTAATGACTAAAGACATTTTTTTTTTTTTTTAATGATTTTAAATCAATACTAATACTATATAAATAACAAAAGACCTGAAAATCTACTTAACACCATATATATATATATATATATATATATATATATATATATATATATATATATATATATATATATATATATATATATATATATATATATATATATATATATATATAAAGCTTCTTTAATATATTTATTTTTATAATCATAACTTCTATATTAAAAATATTCCATATTTACTCTAAATTAAAGAAATACTGACAAGTATCAGTATTAATACATTCAGTAATCATTGCTATGCAATAATAATGTATTTCAATAGTATTTAAATATTCTGCATGCTTTGATTATAATTTTTATACATTTCTGAACATGAATAAAATTCCAGCTGGCTGTGTACTGCTTTATTATTACTATTCAAATATGTGCATACTTAGGCCTATATGCTCCATAATGGGCAAAATTACAAATTACTTAAAAAAGTTGGTGGGCTTACTGAAGACAACCATTTGCTTAGGCCTACATATGTTGATGACAGGCCTACTTTGGTACCAATATTGAATGATTTTGGGCTCATAATTCTAGGCTTGCTTATTATAAACTAAGTAAGATCCAAGCACTCAAAAAGGTGATCAAAATTTTGACTGTTGAAGGTTTAAATATGGCAAAATTACCAAGTTCTTGACTTAGGAGGCTTTAATACAGAACACGAACTAGAGCTTGTACTAGTTTGACTACTGTTTTGACGAAGCCTTTTAATATTTTTGCCCATCATGGTTAATAAAATGTGTTGTATCTTACGATTATCTTTTTACAATGCTTCTTTAATCCCTGTTTTTGACCAAGAACTAGCAATTTAATATATAATAAACAAAATATGTCATAAATTAATTAAACGAAGTCTAGCTTACATCACTGCGGACTACGTACACACGATGATCAAGTGTTGTCAACTGTTAGTTATTGTTCTTTAGATCCAAAAATAAAGTCGGTTACCATAAAAGTGTCTAAAAATGAAAATAATTAAATAAATACAAACAATCATAGTCTGTGATACAATAAAACAAGAACAAAAATAACTAACGACAGTTTGAATTTTTTTTTTCGCCAAATTATCGGAAACTTGAGCTTATCACATAGTTCAGTAGGGTAAAAAAAAAAAAAAAAAAAAAAAAAGAAAGGTAAGGAGTGGCTTGAGATTTCATCATCCCATGCGAATGGTTAAGATTATATAAAACAGAACTAGGAAAAGAAATAATTTTGGAACAATTAGCATGAAGAGTTTACAGTTGCACTATCGTAAAATCAAACTGTAGAATGTTGAGTTATGTGAAAGAACTGAGATGAGAGACCACAAATTCTCCAAAGAAAATACTTTACGAAAATCAAACTTTTCCAAATCCTTAAGACCGTAGAGAAATATTATAAAAGGTGTTTACCCTCTCATCACTGAGGTAGCATAAACTTTGTTTGGTAGTATGGAATTGTTCAAAAAATGATTTTAGGTCCTAAATTAACAGTGAAAAGATTGATTTCTTTAGTATTAAAAGTTGCGAATTTGTTAACCAAAATCTTTCTTCATTTAACTTTTGTAGCACAAAATTGAATCAAAATTGAATAGTTAAGTAAGAGAACACTTTCCAACATGTAAGAACACCTTTGGGAAATATACATGTAAACTGCAAAAATACTAGAAAACGTTTTGAAGGAACGAACATTTATGTTTTGGTATTGTATTTGGAAACTTTTTATTTAATTTTATGATAGTATAGTACAAGACCAACTAATATTTATCCTATTAAAATATAGAACAACCATTATCATTTAACCTAGATTAAAGATTTAGTTTTGGTTTATATCTATGTTGCCTAGATGGAACATTTTTAGAAAATTTAAGGTTGAAATGAAATGTCTTCTCTTCAGTACAAAGTTTCTTCTAACAATCTATGTCGCACTTGGAAATTTCGTTTCTTCAAAATATCATCAACACTATACAAACGTATCTACAAAGCTAACTTCTCGGCTGTGAAAACACTTCAAAATAGAATAAGTAGGAAAAATAGATTAGACGAAAGAACAGTATATAAGAACAATAAAACACCTAAGTACTGCTTTTAAAGAGACTATAGAAACTTGACGGTACAAATTACCAACTTTTAAAAACCAATCTCATTTATTAAAATAGGTTGAAAGGACACATGATAGTACACAGTAATTCAAAACATAATAAAACAGAACAGTTTTGTATCATTTCATTTTAATATGTGTTACTTCTCTTTCACTATATGCCTCTAGAGATATAATTGATCCTGTGAGTTTATTCTCACTTCTTCATTGTGCAATTTATATTTCAAATCCCGCTAAACACTCTGCTGCAAAATCAAGTTGGGAACTACTGATTTAGGGAATAAAAATTCTTGAAAACGTAATGCAACGTGGTATGTCAGTCATTAGTTTAAGTCTGAATTTTCTTTTCCCAAACTGTGGTTGCTTTCATGAAGTAATTTTATGGTAATTTTCACCAAAGGGAGCATATATACAAGTATATATATTGCCCTTTAGTTTGTTCCTTTCAGCGTTTCACCTTCTCAGAGGGTCTCTAGTGTACCCTCGTCTCATATTGGAGTGTCTATACTCCCACTACACCCTCCCCTCCCTTCACATGTTCCAACAAATTTACAAGAGCTTACTCGTACATTACTTTAAAAACAAAACAAAACGGGGAAACAAAAAGCTGCCTCGGAGATGCTTGGAGTGGCGGCATCCAAAAAATGCCCTTCATCCACCCCCTCCCCATCATAACTTGGAAGCTAGTGGCCTCCGGTGATGGGGTTGGTGCCACCAAGACCTTGATGCCGGTTTGCCCTGGGGCACGGTCATCTTTTTCGTCAATTTCTATAACATTCGCTTTCTCTTGTCTAATTTCCACCACAACTCTTTTTCTATCCTTGTTCTTAACTGAAACTCCGGTGTTTAAGTGCTCTGACAGCAAACCTACTCTGTTTCCTCCTACTGTCTCTATCCTCAATTTTCAGCCAAAGGAGGATGTTGGCAATATGCGCGCGACAATGTTGTCTGTCCTCGTGTCTTTAATTTGGAGTTTTCTGAATTCTCCACTTTATGACTTAAAATTTCTTGCAGCTCTACAACGAAAATCACTTGCTCTATTTCTTATCTCTTAACTCTACAGACTATAAAAAAAATTCTTCGACTATCTTAACTCCAAAATAGAACACGTTCTTTCTTCTTCTCCTTTCTCCGAAATCATCATTTTAAGTGATTTCTACGTTAACCACCGCCAATGACTTTCGTCTATTTCTCATGATCCAGCTGGTGTACTCGCCTACCACTTTTCTATCCAGAACAACCTTGAGCAGTTGGTGCATCTCCCTACCCGTATCTCTGAACGTCTTGGAGCTGAACCCAATATACTTGATCTTTTCCTAACTTCTTATCCATCTTCCCAACACTCTTTCCTCCTCTGATTTCATCCGATCACTTTCTTATCTTTGTATCTTGTTTGTCTCTTCAAATTTTCCCCAATGAACCCAGCCTTCGGTGAGGAGACGTTTCTTTCATTTCGGTGCCACTAACTGGCCTGATTTGCTGCTGTACTTTTCTGACTTCCCATTGAATGATTACTGTTTCTGTGGGAGGGGTCCCTCGAAATGTGCAGAGCGAATAATCGAGGTGACTCTCTCTGGCATGGAGGTGTAAATTCCATAATCTTTCACTTCTACTAAACCTAACAAACCTTGGTTTAACTCTGCTTATCCTCATATTATGAACCGCAGGGATACTGCTTTCAGGAATGAACGTCATCTTCAAACTTCAGAAACTCATGCAACTTATTTTTCATCCTAGAATCGTGCAAAATCTATTCTCCGAAACACCAAAAACTCATTTCTCAGCCGTAAATGCAATAATCTTTCTGGTTCCTTTTCCTCACGCCCTTTTTGTCATTTTGCCTCTAATTCAACCTTAGACGATTCCGGAGCTGTTTCTATTCCTTCATCTCCCTCCAACTCATTTATGCCAAAAATTGAAATTTAATCTCAAAACGTCATTTCTGCTCTCTTGGGAACTACTATATGGTCCTGATGGTACCCCTTCTATGGTTCTCAAAATTTGTGTTTCCGAGCTTGCATCCTGCCTTAGTAAACTATTTCGTCTTTGTCTTTCTACTTCAACCTATCCTTCTTCCTTCAACTTATGCCAAAAAAAGGGGACCCATCTCAACACTCTAACTAGCATCCCTTTTCTTTGACTTCCATTCTTTCCAAAAATTTTCGAATCTATTATTAACAGGAAGATTTGAAAACATCTTATTTCTTCAAATCTAATCTCTGATCGCCGGCATGAACTTTCGTAAAAAAAAGCTGTACTGGTGATCTTCTTTCCCTTCTCTCTGACTCTTGGTACTCCGCTCTTTGGCATTTCGGTGAATCTTTTACTGTCACACAGAACATATCGAAAGCTTTCGATAGAGTCTGGCACAAGGCTTTAATTTCCAATCTTCCCTCTTTTGAAATTTATTCTTCTCTCTGTGACCTTCTCTCTCATTTCCTTTCCGGTCGTTCAATAGAAGCTGTTGTAGATGGCCATCGTTCATCCTTTAAATCTATTAATAGTGGTGTTTCTCAAGAATCTGTCCAACACTTTTCCTACTTTTCATTAATGACCTTCTCCATTATTTCATATTCTATGCTGATGACTTCACCCATCATTACTCCTTTCAATTTGAAAGTTAATAGATGCAAAGAGGGTAGCCTTCTAGCAACTTCCTTCTGATCTATCTCTCATTTCAAATTGGGGCAGAGAAAGCATGGTCGTTTTCATTGCCACCAAAACTCAGTTCCTCCATCACTCTGCTCGACACAATCTTCCATACATCACAACTATGATATTTTCTTAGAAAACATAAACTCAAACCTTCATCTCTCCTTAATATTATCGATGTTTCTTTTTCTCGTGATCTTTCTTGGAAATATCACATTACTTCTCTTTTTAAACAAGCTTCTAAGAGGTGAGGTGTTCTAAGCTGCTTTCGGAATTTCTTCACTCCACCTCAATTGCTTATTCTTTATAGGGATGTTGTTCTTCCTTGTTTGGAGTACTCATCACACATTTGGGGTGGTTCCTTAAAATGGTGGAGTCTAGAGCTTTTCGTTTTTATCAACTCTTCCGTTCTCACTAATTCTTTCCAATCTCTTTCTGCCTGTCGAATTGTTACGTCACTCTTTCTATACTATCGCTATTACAATGGAAACTGCTCTTCTAAATTTTCCCGTAGCATGTTCCATCAATTTAGAAGGGCTCGTGCGACACGCTTATCCCTTCTCTGTCCACTTCTCTGACCCCAGACTTAACCGACACGCTCAATCTTACATGTACTCTACTGGTAAAGTCTGGAACACACTTACCTCATCTATTTTCCCAACTTCTTTTGATTTACACACCATCAAGCGCAGTGTATCGGGACACGTCGGCCATTAACTTGACGAGATTTCCTAATTTTTTCAATAACTCCAGGTGGAAATTTTAGTAGGTCTCTGGCTTTTACCCACCAGAGGATATATATATATATATATATATATATATATATATATATATATATATATATATATATATATATATATATATATATATATATATATATATATATATATATATATATATATATATATATATATATATATTGAAACGAACCGCAAAAAAATTCCCTTAATGTTATTTTATTTCTCCTTGCTAAGACGCTAAAAGGCTGAAAATGGATTCAGTCTCTAATTGCTCATCGTGGAAGCGAGATTGAAAAACAAAGCTTTCTCACAGGCTTCTTTATATTACTGATTAATTTTATGAGAAAGAGTGAATATTGGTAATAATAATAATAATAATAATAATAATAATAATAATAATAATAATAATAATAATAATAATAATAATAATAATAATAATAATAATAAAGGAAAATAATAATAATTTTATTATTACTGTTATTATTATTATTATTATTATTATTATTATTATTATTATTATTATTATTATTATTATTATTATTATTATAATTATTAATTATTATTATTATTATTATTAATGATAATAATAATAATAACGATAATAATGATGATGATAATAATAATAATAAGGTATGATAATAATAATAATAATAATAATAATAATAATAATAATAATAATAATAATAATAATAATAATAATAATAATAATAATAATATAGCAATAGTTATGAGAATTTTATTATTATAATATTATTACTGTTACTGCCATTATTATTATTATTATTATTTTCATCTGTATAATTTTTTTATTTATATATCATTTATGTCAACAACAATAATAACAACCACTACTAATAGCATATATATATATATATATATATATATATATATATATATATATATATATATATATATATATATATATATATATATATATATATATATATTATATATATATATATATATATATATATATATATATAATGATAATAATTTAAATGTGCTAAAATTCTCGCAGACTAAATATTTAAACATCGAAGTTTAAAGTTTACTATAGGGGAATCGAACCTGGCCCTATAACACAAAAGCCATAGAGTTTTACTTCTATGCTACGCCGTAACCTAGAGTTAGAACTCTATGGTTTTGTGCCATAGTGCCAGGGTTCGATTCCCCTATAACAAACTTTAAACTTCGATATATATATATATATATATATATATATATATATATATATATATATATATATATATATATATATATATATATATATATATATATATATATATATATATATATATACACATACTCTGGTGGAACATTGGTAGGCCTCTGGCCTTTGCCCACCAGAGGAGAAATAAAAAAAAATATATATATATATATATATATATATATATATATATATATATATATATATATATATATTATATATATATATATATATATATATATATATATATATATATATATATATAATATATATCGTATACTTTATGATTAGCGTGTTAATTTATTAATCCGTCATCGTTACAGGTAAATGATTAATAAAAGTCTTTTTAAACGAAATGATTTGCACAATCGTTACAAAGAGACAGGTTTGGTATATAATTTTTTTCTTTTTTTTTCCCCTCCGGTGGGAAAATGCTTGGGGCTCACATGTAATCTGCCATGCAGAATTATTGAAAATCTGTTTTTTTTTTTTTTTTTTTTTTTTTTTTTTTTTTTTTTTTTTGTAAATAACAGTTTTTATTATTTAAAATTTTTTTTTAAAAACTTTTTTTTTTTTGCAGTAGTTTTTAATGTTTTGTTATCGGATCTTAAATTTTTATAGATACGAATGCTCCGGTAGTTTCGATTCAAATTATTTCACTCTGTCAATGATACTATACTGACATAAATATGGGTCGGATTATTCACCCCTCTGACGTGTTTCTGACATGAAACTAGTAACCACTCTTAGGATAGTTACATAAATAATGTTTCCTTAAATATACGTAGTAGGTAAACATGTATTTGGTTCTCGGTGACAAAAATTGCTTAGATATTTTCTAAGTTTAATTTACAAATTGTTTTTAAATGAAACTTTAAAAAAGAAAAACTAAAACAAAAACAAAATTTAAAATTTAAGATTAAAAACAATAAAAGCTACAAAAAAAGAATGCCTGTCTAATTAAAAAAAAAAAAAAGAATCCAATATTCATATATATATATATATATATATATATATATATATATATATATATATATATATATATATATATATATATATATATATATATATATATATATATATATATATATATATATATATATATATATATATATATATATATATATATATATATATATATATATATATATATATATATATATATATATATATATATATATATATATATATATATATATATATATATATATATATATATATATATATATATATATATATATATATATATATATATATATATATATATATATATATATATATATATATATATATATATATATATATATATATATATATATATATATATATATATATATATATATATATATATATATATATATTACCCAACATTATTTGTTCGAGTATTTTCCTACAAGCTCATTTTCTTCGTAATACCTCTAATTTACTCTAGTCTTTGGATTCTAAGAACATTGCATTTTTTGGGTATGTTGTAAAATTAGATACTCTTGAAGCAATTTTGCTGCTACGACTCTTTCTACTACTACTACTACTACTACTACTACTACTACTATAATAATAATAATAATAATAATAATAATAATAATTCTTCTTCTTCTTCTTCTTCTTCTTCTTCTTCTTCTTCTTCTTCTTCTTCTTCTTCTTCTTCTTCTTCTTCTTCTTCTTATTATTATTATTATTATTATTATTATTATTATTATTATTATTATTATTATTATTATTATTATTATTATTATTATTATGATCCGTGAAAAAACTAGTTAATTCTTTGAATTTTTTGTCTTAGGATTTTGTTCTAAAAATTTTCAGAAGTATCAAAAAATTCTTTGAATTTAATTGAGTTATTAATTTTATAATATTTTTGAAAATTCTATTTAATTATTTCCAAAATTATCTTTTAAATTTATTTTATTATTTTTTTA